>JAOTQE010009690.1:0-22680 GCA_025631205.1 Nesometra sesokonis | reverse complement strand
TATCATTATCATTATCATTATCATTATCATTATCATTATCATTATCATTATCATTATCATTATTATTATTATTATTAATATTGTTATTGTTATTGTTATTCTTATTACTATTTATATTATTATTTATATTATTATTATTAGTATCATTATCGTTACGTTACGTTATTGTTAATGGATTTGGCATGAAAGCACACACACACGCAAGAACCTTCGATAATGTGCCTACATTAATAAATCAAGAAATCAATGATTCATTAAATAAGTATAGTAAACAAAATCATATGCCAATTAAAAATCAATAAGTCAAATCAATATATCGTAATTTACAATATTATAATCATTCAAAATACCAAGAAAGCATATTTCCCCTTGAAATTTGCATATCACCTTGCCTATAGTGCACTGTTTACTTAAGTGGGGATACGATCTGGTTGAGTTTCTATCATTCATATAAAATCAAAGGCAACATTCTTTAAAAAACAACCGTTCTATGGGTAACAATGGGTGGATCTCAAATCAGATACAAACAATTATGTAAGCAAAAACTAAAAATGCAAACGAATGTAAACACTCAGATAAAGTATATGAGCCGATGTTTCGACTTACACTAAGCCTGCTTCAGGGGCCAAGTGAGGGATTGGGAGAGAAATAGAGATAATATAGGAGAGTAAAATAAAGGGGACATGATAATAAAGAGTAAAAACAAAGAAAAACAAAAATGTTGGTAGTTCACGAGTAGGCTGAACAGTCTGAGGAAATATTAGCCATACCAGAAAGCGTAATCAAAAGAAAGGATATAAAAGTTAGTAGTCAAAATAACAAATGTCAATCAGGGAAACAAAATATTAGCCTAAATTTGGGAGTACAGCAATAACCAATGGGATAATAATTTAGTACACTGGGAAAATGTTCCTAATAGTAGTTGTTATTTATCTTTACGAGTTTTGTCGCTCCAATTGGGATTATGGTCTATTGCTATTACTTTAAAATTTTCAATAGAATGATTTTGTGAATTAAAATGTTTGCTACTGGTAGATCAAGCTTTAATGTTTTAATAGCTGATATATGCTGTGTCGTTCTCATGCGGAGAGTGTTGGTTTTTCCGACATACTTTTAACCCCACAAATCACAGTACACGGGTTATATGACGTTTTTGGTTAGACATTGAATTGATTGTCTATCCAGTGCACTTCGAGAAATATTAATATTGTACATGATAAGTAACAAGATACTAAACTGGTGTGATTGCACATTGTCCATGACTAAAATTAAATCACTATATATATTTTTAATTAATACTAGTAAAAAACAATATAGACAGGTACATAATCAAATAATATATATTTTGGTACATTACGTACATATTTACTGATTTTCAGTAATATATCAAACAACGTAGTTTTCACAATTCTAAAAAAATTGATATGTTAACGAGTACGAGTAACTAAACAAAATCTTTGATTGGCCTGAGTAGTCGATATACAAAGAAACTTATCATATAACAAGAAAACAGTTTCCAATCCATCTTCAGTGATTGTTCTGACAATTTCTGTCGTTTTTACTGGTATGTATGATATTTTAAAATGTTTGGAATATTTATATTGTATTTTATAATTGCAAATTCTCACAATTTTAGAAGTACGATTGCAATTAAATTTGCCGAAAGTCCACAAGGCGCAACCGTCAAAGCTGGAGTTGATCAACCGTTTGTTTGCACAGTTAGTGAGATGTTGGAAGGACACATACCGGTATTTGTTTGGTACAAAGGAATTCTACAATTGACAGACGGGGAAAATGTTATTCATGAAAGAGAAAGATTAATCCTCTTACAATTACCGACATCTACTGGAAACCGTATGTCCATTTTGACTGTTCGTAGCACTGTATCTTCTGATAGTGGATCTTACATCTGTGTGGTGATAGACCGCGGTGGCATAGAAGCTCTACGCTCAGATCCTGCATATCTAGTTGTACAGTCACTGCCCGGACCACAATACCCTAGATGTTCCGTATCAGAGCCTATCGCTTTAGTTGGTTCAACAATTACATTGTCTTGCAAATCTGAAAATGTGCAACCTGTGGTAGATTTAATCTGGAAACAAGACAACAACATAATCAAAGATGGAATGAATATCAAGACGATACAAAATGAAATAGTAAATGACTTAACATTAATTTTAAAGAAAGAAAATAACGGTATGGAGTTTAAGTGTAAACAGATATCAGATCTGAAGCCAAGCAACGTATCGTATTGTTCAATAGGACCATTAAATGTTCAGTACAGACCTTATGTACAGATTCAACACACCAGCCCTGTACTATCAGAAACAGAAACGGTTATATTTTGTCAGTCGTCTGCAAATCCACCAGTAAATACACACAAATGGACATTTCATCCAAAACTTGATATGGATGAATATACAGTCGATACTACAGGACAAGTACTAACATTATTAAGACCTACACTTAAAGAAAGTGGAACAAATGTAACATGTACTGCTACAAATATAATTGGAAAATCAACATCTTCAATACAATTAAAAGTAGCAAATAATGTAGATGAGCATACACCGAGAGAGCCTATTCGCAAAACAAATTCGGATAAAGACGTACAATTATCATTAGATGTTGTGATCATTATCGCTGCTGGTGTTGTTATTATCATTGTACTTGTTGTTCTGGTTCCCGTATATCATTATTGTCTGTGTCGTAATGAAAACACTATGATAGTTGATTCTTTAGGAAAAGAAGTAACTCAACCAGAAGTGTATTATGAGACTAGAGAGGGAGTTATTTTAAGACATACTATACAAGATCGTTCATTGCCTCGTGTACCTCCTACTACAGAAGTGTATGGTCACTGGAGACACTCAACAGCTTCACAAGTTCCCAATGATCTTGAGTCTCATAGTTACACTTACATTGATACTGAAAACGATTGATATCTTTTATATGATTTTTATTGTGCACATATACGGTGATGTAAAACATGTCGAGCGCTTTGGAAGACCCTTTTATATTTCCTGTATTTATATATGTTGTTGTTGCTTACTATTCGAGCTAGTTTGCTTAGGAATGGTTTTAAACTAATTATATATTTTTAGAAGGTCTTTTAATGGAGAACATCACAATCACCAGGAGGTACAGGCGTGCCTATACTGCAGGTTTTCGAAAAATACACCATGTGCTAGAACACTCACGTAATAGTATTACAACATAGAAATTATTGTCAGTGTGTCTTATAATACGTTTAAAAAAAGCGTTAACCACATATGTTTGGTCAAAATATTAAAATAAAGCCCTTCAGAGATGTGGTATAAAATTACAGAGGGCAAAATATAAATTAATGGTGTTAACAATATTTTTAAAGTGTTTCGTTTTTAAAATAAACAGTTATTGTAAATAGGTTTAACTCCGAATTGTGTACAATGGTAAAAGCAAAGCTAATTTCCAACGCGTTATTTTTCTTATTTCAATAATTTAATATTATTCCTTTTATATATGTTTAAGACAAAATTACGATACTGAACAAATACTTCATTTTTACTAATTGTAAAAAATACACATTTCTCAAGGGCTTAAATAATACAAGTTGTCAAAAACCTAAGAGAAACTTAATTGCTTTTACATTAAAATAATTTATTTAGAATCGTAGTTACTAAAAAGCATTGTCTCATTTAACATATTTTAACGCTATGAATACTGTATGATCAAAACGAGAAACTAGATTAAATAATCAAACGGCCACCAGCAATTCACTTCATTATCCAGGATCACACAAGACATACTTCGCACAGCTAGTTCTACGTTATGCAACCACACTACCGCATCAAGAAGTACTTGAAACATCATTGTTGTTTATATAATATTACAATTTTATTGATAAGGCCTTAGTATGGGACATACTGGTTTCTATATAGTTTACGGATATATACTATTGGATATATTTTGTCTTTGTATAGCGTCAAATACCTTTCTTGAAGAACCTATAGATATCGTAGTAAATTTAGTAAAATTTGGTCTTAAGCCTTCATTCCAGTGCATTGTATTTTCTAGTTCATTGTCAATAGAACATGCGTTTACATGGTATAAAGATGGAGAACCTATAACAGATGAAGATGACACACATCAAGAAAAGTACTCAATTGTTACTACCAAAATGCTTGGCAATGACGTTTCTATCCTGACCATTGAAAATGTTAAAGTAGAAGACGAGGGATATTTTTACTGTTCTGTTGTACAGTTGAAAAGTTCGAAGGTTTTTGAATCTCGACGGGCAAGCCTGACTGTCCAATCTATACCAAGACCCATGTTTCCAGAATGCTCACTAGATACGGTTAACGTCGTTGTTGGGACGTCTATCAGGCTATTGTGTAAGTCTGAAGAAGTTCAACCTCGGGTCCAATTAGAGTGGTATAGCAATGAGAAAGTAATATTGAATGGTCTACCAACAATTGAAGATAATAAACTTGTCATTTTAGAAATTGTGTTGTCTGCAAAGGCAGCAGACAATAATGCAATATTTACGTGTCATCAAACGTCTGAGTTATTACCGAAAAACATTTCTACATGCTCAGTGGGACCACTCAATGTTCGATACAAGCCCAGCATTATCATTCAACATACTGATCGAATTATACCCGGCAGAGAAGCCATATTATTTTGTCAGACATTTGCAAACCCACCAGTTGTTAATTATCGATGGAGATTTAGCCCACAACTAGCATCTGACCAATATTCTGTTGACAAACTGGGCCAACTTTTAACTCTTATTAATCCAACATCTGAACACAATGGGACTAAAGTTACTTGTATTGCAGAAAATAAAGTTGGAAAAAACTCATCCACAATCCAGTTACATGTTGGAGAACAATATACAATTAGTAACCCGGGTATTGTTGATTATGGCGGGCAAAAATCGGATGATGATGAAGACATTAGTTTATCATTGGATGCTGTGATCATTATCGCTGCTGGTGTTGTTATTATTATTGTACTTGTTGTTCTGGTTCCCGTATATCACTATTGTTTGTGCCGTAATGATAACACTATGATAGTTGATTCTTTAGGAAAAGAAGTAACTCAACCTGAAGTGTATTATGAGACTAGAGAGGGAGTTATTTTAAGACATACAATACAAGATCGTTCATTGCCTCGTGTCCCTCCTACTACAGAAGTGTATGGTCACTGGAGACATTCAACAGCTTCACAAGTTCCAAATGATCTTGAGTCTCATAGTTACACTTATATTGATACTGAAAATGACTGATATTATTTGATTACCGTATTTAATTCGATTGCAGAAATTATGCAGTAGCTTATACTTTCATCACAACTGTACTATTGCTGTATAATTTAAATGTACTGTAACGGATTTGTGACCGCATTAATTTTGTAAACATCCGCTTTTGAAAAATATATGCTTTCTGCAGAAAGTATTTCGCTGTATAATTCCTTCCATTCGTTAAATGAGCGGACAGAAATGGACATTTACGGAAGTTATTGTCGAAACGTTGTTTGTAAAGTTTTAAAAATGGCTGAGTTTTCAAATTTCATTTTCATTGTTTATCGAACATTATAAAAGTAAACATTAAGGAAGCAGGAAATGAAACACTGAAACGCGTTAATATTTTTGAATTGCGATTACATCTCAAACATTATTTTTCCAAATGATGACATAACCAATTTTGAAATATTGAATCTAAGAAATAATGACGTGTATCTCGTTTCTTAAAGTATGGTATTTTGCATTGGGTATAGTGATCACCCAACGAAATTAACTAGTTGGATATTTTTTTTGATAGAGTACATGTGTACTGGGAAGCGTACAGTTGATTTAGTGTTTTGTGTTCATGTAGAGTCGCCCATCCAGAGTCAATACATGGTTTTGTAATTTTATTGTATATTGCATACCGGGTATATGGTTAACCAAATAGCGAAGCTATGATACCTCCGCTGATAATTAATAACATTAATAAATAATAATATCGGTATATCTCATACCTGCCAACTTTTTTTCCTCCAATGCGTGAGACAAACTTCGGGCCCATTACTAAGCCACATCTACTCCCATTTTCGTTTTCGTTTCGCAGGTAAACACCAAATACGTACTATAAGTCCACTTCGGACTTTCGTGGGTTATCCTTGGTGTTCCACACCGAATAAATCAAATCAAAATTCATGAAACTGTATTTCTTGAAGCCAATTATCGAGTAACGGGTATTTCTGATCTAAATTACTACACTGCACGTTACAATAAATATATACAGTAAACATCCAGTTTTCCTAGATTTTTATCGATTTCTTTTTATTGCTGAAGGCATAAAAACATTCCTAAATCTATTGTAAGGCAACCATTCTAGTTCTTCCTGATAAAGGTTTTAAAAGGACAGTTAACCAAAAACTTTAATATTTATAAATATAACTCTTTTCGACGTAGTTTCTATCCAATGGCATTGCCATCGAAGTAGCAATAATCAGTGCATTATTGTTACACATTAATGAACGAACGCTCAAAAAAATTTATAATTGTTTAAACGGGAATCACAACTTTGTTTTAGTTCAGTAATACATATTCATGGCACTGTATAGTACTTGATGCGCGATTCAATTATTGGCTTAGCGTTCTGTTGGTGGAAGTAAATATACTTTCCTACCGAAAGGAGCAACTCTTTGATTATAAGATGTATGTCATATTAATTATACTTATAGTGGCAATGAGTTTTCGGTGTATTGAAGCCGGTTTAAATTTTGAACTAACACAATTAAGTAATGTTGTTATGGAAGGAGAAGATCACACGTTCACTTGTATTGTAAGTGGTTTACAGAATGGCCAGAAAGTTATCTGGTTAAAAGATGATGAAAAAATAGTTGAGGGTGATGACGATGATAATAGATGGACGATTGGAAATAATGATTCTGGTAACATATCGATGTTTGTAATCAAAAGAGTTAAGCGAAGGGACAAAGGCACATACAGTTGTGCTGTGGTATCTAAGCTAAGCGGTGAGTATGAACGTTCACAGCAAGTAACATTAACGGTTAATTCATTACCAAGGTCTTTTTATCCGAAGTGTTCTACTTCAGATATAAACGTTAAGGTAGACTCTATCATAACATTATCGTGTATTTCTGAAAATATTCAACCTCAAGTAAACTTGAACTTTACACAAGACTCGAAGATCTTCGAAGGCAGCATATTACCACTTGACAATGATGAGCTTATTACTCTTGAGCTACAGTTGCAAGTTACAAAATCAGACGACAAATCTACTATAATTTGTCAACAAACATCACCTCTGGCGCCAAAAGATCGTTCTACGTGTTCAATAGGACCAATAAATGTACGTTACAAACCGGAAATAATTATTCAACATGCAAATCCTGTGTTACCTGGTCGTGAAGCAATTGCATTTTGTCAAACAACTGCCAATCCAATCGTCACAAATTATAGATGGACATTTAATCCTACAATACCAGAAAATGAATATTCAACAGATGTGACTGGTCAAATATTGTATCTTTTAGCACCAACTCCCAAACAAAACGGAACAATTATTACCTGTACTGCTACTAATAATGAAGGTGAAACATCTTCATCTGTTTTGATGATTGTGTCATACCCAACTATATCATCAAATCAAACTTCATCAGGAAAGTCAATGAATGAGGAAACACAAACTACAGGAATTAGTATATCACTGGATGTCGTCATCATCATCGCTGCTGGTGTGGTTATTATTATTATACTTGTTGTATTGGTTCCCGTATATCATTATTGTTTGTGTCGTAATAATAACACTGTGATAGTTGATTCTTTAGGAAAAGAGGTAACTCAACCTGAAGTATATTATGAGACTAGAGAGGGAGTTATTTTAAGACATACTATACAAGATCGTTCATTACCTCGTGTACCTCCTACTACAGAAGTGTATGGTCACTGGAGACACTCAACGGCTTCACAAGTTCCTAATGATCTTGAGTCTCATAGTTACACTTATATTGACACTGAAAACGATTAATTTAATTGTTTTAGTTGTTGATATATACAAAAACCATTTTTAATGACACTGACAACGAAGCGGTTGGTGTATTGTTTCATTTTACATAGCGTTTTGACGTTTATTACAACAGAAATTACAAACACACATCAATAACTAATTACAATGAAAAAAACACTAGTAAAATTGTTTATATTAAAAGGCAATTGGCCATCATAGTGTAGCTCATTCAATAATAAGCAATATAATTCAGAAACAAATTCCTAAAATATATATAGTAAAAAATAAAAAAAAATAATATGAAAGGCACATAAGTATATTTCTTATACGTGTGTTACATAAAAAATATCAATGAAACCAATACGGTAAACGTATTGTTTTATTTATGTGGCCTATGGATAACCAATCATTGGATGTAAATAACGCCTAAGACTATGTATAGACAGTATAACGAAGAAATCACTACTCATTTCGTTTAACACTTTATCTCGGATGTTCTACATAAAATGGAAATCACCTTATATCTCTTAATCATAATTTGCTATTTTGGATTGTGTTTATCTGATTTAGAATTTGCAGAGGAACCGAATGATGTTACCCGGAAATTTAGGGAGAAGTGTTCATTTAAATGTGCAGTCGATGGATTATCACAAAATCAGGAGTACTCGTTTATATGGTATAAAGATGGACATGTTGTTAAACCTAACGACAATCAAGGAAGAATCACTGTCGTCACGGTTGATGAAATTATAGGAATGGATATTATTACAGTGCTAACAATTAACGAAGTAAATTTTGAGGATTCTGGTATTTATTACTGTTCCATTTCATCCGATATATCAGGGCCTTTTGATTCTCGACAAGCAAAACTGACTGTCCAGTTCTTACCAGAGTGCTTCCCTGCTACAGTTAACGTTGTTGTTGGGACGTCTATAAACCTATCATGTAAGTCTGAAAAATTGCACCCACATGATCAGTTACAATGGTATCATAATGAAAAAGTAATAACGGATGGTGTACAAACAATGGAAGACAATGAACATGTCATTTTAGAAATGGTGTTGTCTGCAAAGAAAGCAGACAACAATGCAATGTTTACGTGTCGCCAGACATCAGCACTATTGGCTACCAATATTTCTACATGTTCAGTGGGACCAATCAATGTTCGATACCAACCTAGCATTATCATTCAACATACTGATCGAATTATACCCGATAGAGAAGCCATATTATTTTGTCAGACATTTGCAAACCCACCAGTTGTTAATTATAAATGGAGATTTAGCCCTCAACTAGCATCTGACCAATATTCTATTGACGAACCGGGTCAACTTTTAACTCTTATTAATCCAACATCTGAACACAATGGAACTAAAGTTACTTGTATTGCAGAAAATGAAGTCGGGAAAAACTCATCCAGAATCCAGTTGCATATTGGAGAACAATATGCAATTAATAATAACCCGGGTATTATTGATTATGGCGGGCAGAAATCGGGTGAGGATGAAGATATTAGTTTATCGTTGGACGTCGTCATTATCATCGCTGCTGGTGTTGTTATTATCATTGTACTTGTTGTTCTGGTTCCCGTATATCATTATTGTTTGTGTCGCAATGATAACACTATAATTGTTGATTCTTTAGGAAAAGAAGTAACTCAACCTGAAGTGTATTATGAAACTAGAGAGGGAGTTATTTTAAGACATACTATACAAGATCGTTCATTGCCTCGTGTTCCTCCTACTACAGAAGTGTATGGTCACTGGAGACACTCAACAGCTTCACAAGTTCCTAATGATCTTGAGTCCCATAGTTACACTTATATTGATACTGAAAACGATTAATATTTTGGTATGAATTTTATATTTCTCAGCATCTAATTTATTATGCGCATAAGAATTTTGTTTATGCATATTTTGGGTTCACCTGACTATCACAAGGTGCGACAATTGTAAGGTATATTGTTTTTAAGTTTCAATAGTCTAAAAAAACAGTGTCAATAAGTTTTGCTAATCAGAATTGAAGGAAGGGTCAATTATTCAGAAAGTTCTTTATAGTTTGATAAAATATACATAATAGGAATGCAGGACCCTTCAGGAATTAAAAATCGTTATCGAAATGAAGGATGTTCATAATTTTTCTAAACATTAAATATTCATAGGAAAAACGGTTCGCTATTTATAGCCACTATGAGTTTGTAATTCACAATCGAAAAATGGTTTCTATTTTGTTTTTCAATTATAAATAGCTTATCTTAATATTATGAATAACGAACCCATAAAGTCATTATGAATGACAAACCTTTTTTTCGTATTCCAAAAAGTAAACTTTTATCATTGTTATGAACAATGCACTTTTACAATTTTGAATAAAGAATTTGGTTCTCAACTATGACTATCATTCCGCACATTGCACATAATTTCCTCTTTTCTTAATTATGAATAGTGAACCCATTTCTTCTATGCGGCGTGATTGTATAAGATTTGTTATTGTAATGAATAGCGAAGCTTAAAAAAAAAAAAAATAAACATTTGCATATCAAACCTTGTAAATATTACATTACTTTTATATAATATTGAATTGTGGTGACTAACATAGAAAACTGAAATACGTGCAAAAATAGTTTGGAGCTAGCCCAAAATATTTAGTTGGAGAAAAAAGTTTCCCGTAAACTGATTACAGGACATGCTCAAGTTGAGACCTAATTAATGTAGCATTGAATATGCTACACAGTAGCAATATAATTACATTTCTATAGTACTAACTAATACTGCACCATTTTTGTAACACAAAAGAAAATAATTTTTATTAATACAAAAATGATGCAACTAATAGTTAATTTCAAAACAGATCATAAATCATTACATAATCAATTACCGTAAGTTCTTAAGTAAATTTATTCACCTAATCTTTTTTTTTTCAACTCAGGGCTGTATCTCAGTTTGCTATAAAATAAATCTCTTAAAATAAAATAGACGAATCTTAAAGATTGGTAAGTTTAAAATAACGAACAGTGAACTCTATAAAAGAACCTTGATGGCATCAAACCAAATCATCTTTATTGCAACCACATTGTCTGTCGATTGGATGTTAAATATGTGACAGATTTATACATTTACATAAACATCATATTCAATAACAGAAAGTAGAGTGACCAGCGATTAACAAACTACCAATAGTTATATGCTCCATAATTGAGTATAAACTTTTTGGATCTCTCTGTTTTAATTCTAAGTAATGAATAAGATAACGTGTTTCTTAGTTGATATTGGTGAGTTGGAGCAGGCGTAAGTAGATTGTCGATCGGTGATCACTCTTGGCATGGTCTGAAAAAAGGCGTATGAGATGATGAAGGCATTATACTGTGATTGCCAGATGATTTTTTACCAATATCACCAAAAGGCGAAATGTCCGAGAGGTAGGCCAATAACATCGTGAAAGCAGATAATAAACAAGGAGTTGGAAACACTTAAACTAAATACTGCCGAAACACGAAAATTGATGGAGTTAGCCACTTATAGAACGAGATGGGATCTGATTATTAAAAGTGTAAACGCTAAGTCTATATACGGTGATTCAGCGAGGAGATGATGAAGATGCTTTTTTTTTCAAGATTTTGTATTGTTATTTTGTGCCACATTCATTAGTAAGTTGTCTCCTCACGTACAACATGAGAAATGCGTCATGTTGTTTAAACTAAGATCGATGGTGCTGTTAGTGAGAAAGAACCTACTGTCAGGTCCGAACCCGTAAACTTTGGATTAGAATGCAATCACGTTAACTACCAAGCTACAATGTCATAAATATAAAATTATCGGAATCATAAATGTAATAAATATAAATTATTTAAAATGAATTTGATTCACGTCCATCTTAAAATTTAACATAAGAATTCGTGTATTATTTTAGTAAGTTTTACTCTGTACACCATTACAGTGATAAAACAGAAGTGATAAAACAGAACACATTTAAACGCGTTGATGTATTTCAACATTTTAAAGATGTGTTAGTGATATTTATATATTTAAACATTATCTTTAATAGTTGCATTATTTGTATATAATTATAAAAGTATCACATTTTCTCAACAATATGTTTATTATGAAAATAGTATACCACTATGTTGTAAAATTTACTACGTCAGTTAAACGGGAAACATGATCAAATAATCAAACGGCCACTAGTCAGGCGCTCTATTATTCATAAGTATACAATGACTTGCCTACCTTTACTTTATAAAGCACCATTGCCCCATTAGGGATTGCACAACCTTGTCGTTTAACTATGCTGTATATTTTTTATTAAAACACTCTAAGTATGGGACATATTCGTTTTTACATTGTGAATTACGGATTGTTTTTATTTCATATATGTTTTCTTTGTATTTCTTCAAATATATTTCTTGAAGAACCTATTGATGCCGTAGCGAAATTAGTAAAATCTGATGCTGAGCAATCATTTAGATGTACTGTTTCTTCTAGTTCATTGAAAATAGAACATACGTTTACATGGTATAAAGATGGAGTACAGATATCAGATAAAGATGCTAAAAATCAAGGAAGGTACACAATTTATACAAGCAATATTCTTGGTAATGACGTTTCTATTCTGACCATCGGAAATGTTAACATAGATGATGCAGGATATTTTTACTGCTCTGTTGTACAGTTTAAAAGTACGACGGCTACTGACTCCCGACGAGCAAAACTAACTATTCAGTCGTTACCAAGGCCAATGTTTCCAGAATGTTCTCTAGCTACGATGAACGTTATTGTTGGAACGTCTATCACATTGTCATGTAAGTCTGAAACAGTTCAGCCGCAGGTTCAATTACAATGGTATCATAATGAGAAAGAAATAACGGATGGTGTAAAAACAATGGAAGACAATGAACATGTCATGTTAGAATTCGTGTTGTCTGCAAGGAAATCAGACAACAATGCAATGTTTATGTGTCGTCAGAAGTCTGAGTTATTGCCTGCCAACATTTCTACATGCTCAGTAGGACCACTCAATGTTCGATACAAACCTAGCATTATCATTCAACATACTGATCGAATTATACCCGGTAGAGAAGCCATATTATTTTGTCAGACATTTGCAAACCCACCAGTTGTTAATTATAAATGGAGATTTAGCCCTCAACTAGCATCTGACCAATATTCTATTGACAAACCGGGTCAACTTTTAACTCTTATTAATCCAACATCTAAACACAATGGAACTAAAGTTACTTGTATTGCAGAAAATGAAGTCGGAAAAAATTCATCCACAATCCAGTTACATGTTGGAGAAAAATATACCATTAGTAACCCGGGCATTATTGATTATGGCGGGCAGAAATCGGGTGAGGATAAAGACATTAGTTTATCGTTAGATGTCGTCATCATTATCGCTGCTGGTATTATTATTATCATAATACTTGTTGTTCTGGTTCCCGTATATCATTATTGTTTGTGTCGTAACGATAGCACTGTGATAGTTGATTCTTTAGGAAAAGAAGTAACTCAACCTGAAGTGTATTATGAGACTAGAGAGGGAGTTATTTTAAGACACACTATACAAGATCGTTCATTGCCTCGTGTACCTCCTACTACAGAAGTGTATGGTCACTGGAGACACTCAACAGCTTCACAAGTTCCTAATGATCTTGAGATTCATAGTTACACTTATATTGATACAGAAAACGATTGAAAATATCTTCTGTCACAAGATAATTAATTAATTGGGTTTTCTCTTTTTTGGGGGATTTCATCCACTGTTCTTGCATTCATTTCAAATCTTATTAAAGCAATGTTACAATACGTCTATATGTTATAATGTTCGATGTAAAATAACAAATACATTCTTTGTTGTTCCTTCTTTATGGTAATAATAATTTATAACGGTAAAACAATAATGACCTTATTAATAAAGCTCAAAATAGGGTTGTGACCAGGTAATAACGTTGTCAATATCCATAAAGCAGCTTTACTGATGCTATCAATGGTATGATGATATGGTATGAACTGATCATTGTTAAAGAGTCTATACTACCTATACCATTATTTTTTTCTGTGGATTTAAAAAAATGTTAATATTATTATATAAAATGTGTATAGCTCAAATACCCATTACAATTAGGAAAGGCTCAGGGCTTATCACCGATGCACAGAATTTGACAAAACTTCTTTTAGTCGGTAAAGTTTTTTAATATCCACATTTTACTGTATTTTTTAGAACTTTGCATTCAAATCAAAATAATTAACCGTCAAAATTGACATATTTTAGTCCACAAATATGAAATAAAGAAGCGTTATGGAGAAATGGTTTAAAATTCAAAGGTATAAAAAAAGTTTAATATTGTATGTAATTTCGTCTTTAAAAACCTATTCAGAAACAAACATGTAACGTATTTCCATAAATGTGTTCACTTGTAACACATTAGTCAAATGCAACATAATAATTTATATATTAAATAGGTCCAATCTTACTCCTAATCATTTTGCTCTATAATGGTGAAAACAAAGTTAATTTCTGACACGTTGATTTTTCTTTGGATTTCAAATTTGTAAAGTATGATTTGCAGAACTAATTAAAATCATTAACTGTCAAATGTAATGTTCTTTTTAGTAAAAAAAAAATATAAAATAAAAAAAAGTTTATTGAGAAGTGGTTTAAAATTTAAACGGTAATATATACAGTACAAAGTACAATTTTTTTAGAGGTGTAAGCTATTCAAACTAAATGTAAGTTACTTAAAGAGTTCGGTTAGAACACAACAGTGATCATAAGCATAATATAATATTCAAAGCGGTCCAGGCCTACTCGTTTTTTTTTATTGTATAGTGGTAAAACAAAATACATTTATAACGAGTTATTTTTTCCTGTGCTCAATACTGTTAAGATTTTGTTAGACATATCTCAGGGAATCCACATCTTTGTGGGAAGCCAAAACTTAAATTTTTGGACAATTCTACTAGTAAATAATTAAATTTTGTTTAATGTCTTAGTGGATAAAAATTCTATCTCGCCGGTAAAATACTTCAAAGACATTTTAGAAAAGTTACTAGATGCGCAATACGACAAACAAAATAAAATAATTAAATGGCCACCTATAAACATACGCTCCACAGGAACGCACAATGATTTGGCTACTCTTACTTCATTCATCACTATCATATCAAGATGTGCTTTGGAAATTGTTGTCGTTGATTATGTTTAATATTCAAATTAGTAGGCTCAATATGGGACGTTTTGGATATTATTTTCTTTACGGTTCCGTACTATTGAATATATGCTGCCTTTGTGCTGCCGCAAATATATTCCTTGAAGAACCTATAGATGCCGTAGTAAAATTATTAAAGTTTGATTTTGAACAGTCATTTAAATGTATTGTCTCCTCTAGTTCATTGGAAATAGAACATACGTTTACATGGTATAAAGATGGAGTACAGATAAGAGATAAAGCTGCTAGCCAACAAGGAAGGTACACAGTTTATACAAACGATATTCTTGGAAATGATGTGTCTATATTGACCATTCAAAATGTTAAAGTGGAAGACGAAGGATATTTCTATTGCTCTGTTGTACGATTTCAAAGTGCAACAAATATTGACTCCCGACGAGCAAAACTGACCGTTGAGTCGTTACCAAGATCCATTTTTCCAGAATGCTCTCCTTTTCCGGTTAACGTTGTTGTTGGGACATCTATCAACGTATCATGTAAGTCTGAAAAAGTTCAACCGCAGGTTCAATTACAATGGTATCATAATGAGAAAGTAATAACTGAGGGTGTACAAACATTAGAAGATAATGAACATGTCATTTTAAAAATGGTTTTCTCTGCAAGTAACTCAGATAATAATAAATTATTTACATGTCG
Source organism: Nesometra sesokonis (assembly GCA_025631205.1). Taxonomy (NCBI): domain Eukaryota; kingdom Metazoa; phylum Echinodermata; class Crinoidea; order Comatulida; family Antedonidae; genus Nesometra; species Nesometra sesokonis. Next base: position 6,816 of record JAOTQE010009690.1, on the reverse strand, counting down.
CCAGACATCTGCATTATTGCCTACCAACGTTTCTACATGCTCAGTAGGGCCACTCAATGTTAGATACAAACCTAGCATTATCATTCAACATACTGATCGAATTATACCCGGTAGAGAAGCCATATTATTTTGTCAGACATTTGCAAACCCACCAGTTGATAATTATCAATGGAGATTTAGCCCTCAACTAACATCTGACCAATATTCTATTGACGAACCGGGTCAACTTTTAACTCTTATTAATCCAACATCTGAACACGACGAAACTAAAGTTACTTGTATTGCAGAAAACGAAGTCGGCGAAAATTCATCCACAATCCAGTTACATATTGGAGAACAATATACAATTAGTAACCCAGGTATTATTGATTATGGCGGGCAGAAATCGGATGAAGATAAAAACATTAGTTTATCGTTGGACGTCGTCATCATCATCGCTGCTGGTGTTGTAATTATTATTGTACTTGTTGTCCTGGTTCCCGTATATCATTATTGTTTGTGTCGTAATGATAACACTATGATAGTTGATTCTTTTGGAAAAGAAGTAACTCAACCTGAAGTGTATTATGAGACTAGAAAGGGAGTAATTTTAAGACATACTATACAAGATCGTTCATTGCCTCGTGTACCTCCTACTACAGAAGTGTATGGTCACTGGAGACACTCAACAGCTTCACAAGTTCCTAATGATCTTGAGACTCATAGTTACAGTTATATTGATACTGAAAATGATTAAAAATGTTTTTTTTTGTTTCTGTCACAAAAGAACTGAAATGATTATTGTTAAATATTTTGTAACTACCTATATATAATTTTTCCGTGGAATCAACAATATTAAAACTATTATATAAAACGTTTATAGCCGCAGTATCCATTACAAGTAGTGCTTAGAAATTTGAATTGTCGAAGCACATATTTTTTTTAAACGCCGGTTGTAGTAAAACCTTTCTTTTAAGTAGCCACCTGTTACTATATTTTCTGGAATGTTACCATTTAAATTTCAATATAGTTAAATTCAAGACAGACAAGTATTCATTTTTTACGATGCTGTTGATACGTTTATTTATTCCTCACAATTTTGGGATAGTTTATCGAGCGATGTCGAATTGGTCGAGCTTAGTGAATCAAAATATATTTTATGAAACTTCTTGCAAACTATTTGTAGCCTATAGTGTAGACATAAAATTCAGGAGGTACATGTGAGCAACTACACTGTAAAAAATTTCACAGTAAAAAAAAAACGGAAAAGTTCTGGATGGCAAGAAAATCCTGTAAATTTTACAGGCATGTACCTGTAAAATTTACGGGATTTTCTTGGCATTCTGGCTAATAGGGCTTTTTCCGTAAATTTTACGGGAATGTACTGTAAAATTAATCGTATAATAATAAAATGTCCGTAAAATTTACTCTACAAAATTACAAATGCCGGTAAAATTGACGGATTTTCTTGGCATCCTGGCTGCCAGGACTTTTCCCGTAAATTTTCGGATTTTTTTAACAGTGTACTGTAGTTTGTACTGCATAGTAATAAAATCAGAATACATTTCTGGCACCTTCATGTTTCTCTGGTTTACGTTTTATAATATATGATTATCAGTAGATTTTCTAAAATCAAGAAAATTGAAGTGTAAAATTTGACCATGATATTTTCTTCGGAAATATAATATAAAAAGCACTATTCGGAAATTACTTACCATTCAAAGATTAAGAAGATAGAAAGTGTTAATATTTTAGGGACTTTCACCTTAAAAACTTAAATAATCCGAAGAAAACAAATATCGAAACGTTTTAAATGTCCCAAATTTACAAAAAAGTAAAACGGTAAACGTATAATTTTGTTTTAGTGGCCAGTGGATAACCAATCATTAACATTTAATGTTGTTACATACAGTAGTACATCAGATTGTGATTCATTTACTTACCCAGTAATCGTATCTTGTTAATTTTGTACGTAGAATGGAACAAAATTCTTATCTTGTAATTATTATTTGTTATTTTGGATTATGTTTATCTAATTTGGAATTTGCCGAGGAACCGAATAATGTTACCCATAAATACAAGGAGGAGTGTGTATTTAAATGTGGAGTCAATGGATTATCACCAAGTCAGGAGTACTCGTTTGTATGGTATAAAGATGGGAATATTGTTAAGCCTAACGACAATGGAGGAAGAGTCACCGTTGTCACTTTTGGTGAATTTTTAGGAACGGATATTGTTACAATTTTAAAAATTACAGAAGTAAATGTTGAAGATTCCGGGATATATTATTGTTCTCTCTCATCTGATACATCGAGTCCATTTAACTCCCAACGCGCTAGACTGATTGTTCAATCGTTACCAAGGCCCATGTTTCCAGAATGCTCTCCTCATACAGTTAAAGTTGTTGTTGGAACGTCTATCAATCTATCATGTAAGTCTGAAAAAGTTCAGCCACGAGTTGATTTGCAATGGCATCATAATGAGAAATTGATAACTGATGGTGTACACACAATAGAAGAGAATGAACATGTCATTTTGGAAATGGTTTTCTCTACGAAGAAATCAGACAATAATAAAATATTTACGTGTCGCCAGACATCTGCATTATTGCCTACCAACGTTTCTACATGCTCAGTAGGGCCACTCAATGTTCGATACAAACCTAGCATTATCATTCAACATACTGATCGAATTATACCCGGTAGAGAATCCATATTATTTTGTCAGACATTTGCAAACCCACCAGATGTTAATTATCGATGGAGATTTAGCCCCCAACTAGCATCTGACCAATATTCTGTTGACGAACCGGGTCAACTTTTAACTCTTATTAATCCAACATCTGAACACAATGGGACTAAAGTTACTTGTATTGCAGAAAATGAAGTCGGGAAAAACACATCCACAATCCAGTTACATATTGGAGAACAATATACAATTAGTAACCCAGGTATTATTGATTATGGCGGGCAGAAATCGGGGGATGATGAAGACATTAGTTTGTCGTTAGATGTCGTCATCATCATCGCTGCTGGTGTTGTAATTATTATTGTACTTGTTGTTCTGGTTCCTGTATATCATTATTGTTTGTGCCGTAATGATAGCACCATAATAGTTGATTCTTTAGGAAAAGAAGTAACTCAACCTGAAGTGTATTATGAGACTAGAGAGGGAGTTATTTTAAGACATACTATACAAGATCGTTCATTACCTCGTGTACCTCTTACTACAGAAGTGTATGGTCACTGGAGACACTCAACAGCTTCACAAGTTCCTAATGACCTTGAGTCTCATAGTTACACTTATATTAATAGTGAAAACGATTGAATGAAATGTTTTGGTTATTGATGCGTTCTTGATATATGTATTTAGTACATTTTAAAACAATTTCTAAGACGTTAAAAATAGTAATTGATACAAAGTTTAACGTCAAATTCCTGGGTACACCTAAACCTACACGTAAATATTAGGGCTGGGATCACAATGCAAATGAGTTATTAATTAAATCAGGAAGCAGTGAAATTAACTTCACTGTTACTTAATTATTGCAATGAACGTATGCATTGTCTTTACCGTATGACAGATTTAATGTAAATTCACATATTAGGCACATGTTCTTAACATCAGTTACCGTATGCATTGTATTACGGAACGCCGTTAATGCCTTCAGTGACACGTTTTTTTCATTCAGTTTGGTAAATTTTTATTCAGTTCAGCGATTTTTTCATTTTGTTCAGCACTTTTTTTCATTCCATTCCCTGCTTTTCCTATTCAACACATTTAAAATTCGACGCTTTTTGTCATTCAATTCAGCGCGTTTTCTATTCAGTTCAGCACTTTATTTATTCATTTCTGTGCTTTTTGCATTGAGCGCTTTTTGCCTTCAGCACCTCTTGCATTCAGTTCAGCACTTTTTCCATTCAGCGCTTTTTGCATTCCGTTCAGAGCTTTTTGCATTAGCCACAAATTTGACTTTTGACATCTTGTCACAATGACAATTTCAAAAAAAAAACAAAAAACAAAAACAAAACAAAACAAAAAAACAAAGCAAAACAAAAAAATAACCAAGAAACATTCATGTGCCGATTTCGTCCAGAATTATCACTGTTTTAGAGGTCGTTTTCCGTATTTTGTTCTATATTACCTCATGGAGGAAATAAATTATTTCGTCCATGATTACCTGATGCGTTATGTTATGTTATTGTTTTATTGATTTGATTCTACATGTAGATTAAAAAGTTAAAATAAAGATAAATAGGATTTTCACTAGAGCATCGAATATAATTGGGTTCAATTTCTGTCAAAATAAACTATATAAGTCTTATTCATTATATGAATCCAGAATTATATTGCAAGATCCAATACATCCCTTCATAGTGATTGCCTTAAATAGATCCTGGAGAGCAAGAGTCGTACATAAAAGTAAAAGAAAATCTAGCTTTAGAGTTGTTTCATTTATCGCGCTGTAAACATATTTAATAAGCAAATTGTAAAAAAAAATCAACTTTAAAAATTCCCGAAATATTAATAATGACTTTGTCAATTGAACAATGATAATTATCAAGCAATTCATTAAATAAACATATTTCATGATAGTTTTGGTAGTTATAAACAACGTTGTAATTTGGAAAAACAACTGAACTATGACTGTTTTAAACCTGTGTTAAAATCAGATTTTCTACTAAACTCAGTACGGTAAACTTATTGTTATGTTGAAGTGGCCTACGGTTAGCCAATCATTTGAAATGAATAACGTCAAATAGCATACCGGTATATGTAAAGAATTACACAGAAACTGTGATTTGTTTAAATTACTAGAACATCGTATCTTAATAATTCTTCTAGAATGAAAAACACATCATACCTTATAATCTATATTTGTCAATTTGGATTGTGTTTGTCTAATTTTGAATTTGTTGAGGAACCAAATGATGTTACCCTTAAGTACAAAGAGGAATGTTCATTCAAATGTGCAGCGAATGGTTTGTCAACAAGTCAGAAGTACACGGTTATATGGTACAAAGATGGAGATGTTATTATGCCAGTCGAGAATGAAGGAAGGTTCACGATTGTAACAGTCGATGCAATAGGAGGAATGGATATTATTACAAGGTTAAAAATTATTGAAGTAAATTTTGAAGATTCTGGAATGTATTACTGTTCCATTTCATCCGATATTTCAGGCCCCTTTAACTCCCGACGAGCAAGACTGGCTGTTCAGTTCTTGCCAGAATGCTCTCCTTCTACAGTTACCGTTGTTGTTGGGACGTCTATAAACCTATCATGTAAATCTGAAAAATTGCAGCCACGGGATCAATTACAATGGTATCATAATGAGAAAGTAATAATGGATGGTGTAAAAACAATGGAAGACAATGAACATGTCATGTTAGAATTCGTGTTGTCTGCAAGGAAATCAGACAACAATGCAATGTTTATGTGTCGTCAGAAGTCTGAGTTATTGCCTGCCAACATTTCTACATGCTCAGTAGGACCACTCAATGTTCGATACAAACCTAGCATTATCATTCAACATACTGATCGAATTATACCCGGTAGAGAAGCCATATTATTTTGTCAGACATTTGCAAACCCACCAGATGTTAATTACCGATGGAGATTTAGCCCTCAACTGACATCTGACCAATATTCTGTTGACAAACCGGGTCAACTTTTAACTCTTATTAATCCAACATATGAACACAATGAGACAAAAATTACTTGTATTGCAGAAAATGAAGTCGGCGAAAACTCATCCACAATCCAGTTACATATTGGAGAACATTATCCAATTAGTAACCCGGGTATTATTGATTATGGCGGGCAGAAATCGGGTGATGATGAAGATATTAATTTATCGTTGGACGTCGTCATAATAATCGCTGCTGGTGTTGTTATTATCATTGTACTCGTTGTCCTGGTTCCCGTATATCATTATTGTTTGTGTCGTAGCGATAGCACTATGATTGATTCTTTAGGAAAAGAAGTAACTCAACCTGAAGTGTATTATGAGACTAGAGAGGGGGTTATTTTAAGACATACTATACAAGATCGTTCATTACCTCGGGTACCTCCTACTACAGAAGTGTATGGTCACTGGAGACACTCAACAGCTTCACAAGTTCCTAATGATCTTGAGACTCATAGTTACACTTATATTGATACTGAAAATGATTAAAAATATATTCTATCACAAGGTAACCGATTATTGTTAGAGAGTTTGTACTACATATTTGTTTTATGTGGATTTAAACATATTAAAATTAATATATAAATGTTTTATAGCCCAAGTATCCATTATAATTAGAGCTCGGGGTTTATTGATGAAGCACAGACTTGCTCAGAACTTCTATTGGTCGGTAAGGAATTATTTATTTTTATTATTTTAAAGTACACCTTTTACTGTTATTTGCTGGGATTGTTTTTTTCTGAAAATTATGAAATACATAGGCGTTATGAAAAAATAGTTTACAATTGAAAGGTTAAACAAATAAAATGGTTTAATATTTTTTGGTAATTTTGTTTTACAAACACTATTCAAAAACAAGAATGTGAGGTATTTCTATAAATATGTTCACTTATAAGTAACACATCTACCAAATTGAACATAGTAATTAATGTTTTGAACAGTGGAGGCGCCAGGAACCCCCTCATTTTGACGAGCAAAACAAAACCATTATTTACCGTGTTTTGCGTGTCTTTTTAGGCCATTCTGGCCGATGAATATGCACTTGCCCATAAAACTCATTTCGGCAATAGATTTATTATTTATAGGATTTGACCTCAATATGACCTTAAATGACCTCATTTGGCATAAACTGCTATAATTTCAATGAT
>JAOTQE010009679.1:0-11087 GCA_025631205.1 Nesometra sesokonis | reverse complement strand
GGGGGGCAACGGACCCTTCCCCCTTTTGAAACAAAAAAATACATTTTTTGCACAATTTTGAATAAAACGGGCAACCACGCCCACCGGAATCTACGTTGACATGAAAGTTGCCCCCCCCCCCTTTCGGTGGATCCTGGATCCGCCCCTGGTCTATACAGGGATCTGTAGATCCCTGGCCTATATATAGGCCTACAATTATACAATGTTAAACCAGGGAGGTGTCCTCCTTGGTATACCTGCCAACTTTTTTAGCTCCAATGCGTGAGACTAACCCCGCCACTACTATCTGGGCCACATCCTCTCCCATTTCGATCGGACAAGCAAAAAAATCACTATATTTGGGCCGTTTCTCGCCTAAATATCGGTATTTTTGGAGCGGTTTTCACCATATTTTACTCTATATTGTGTCATGTCTGAGGAAATCTATTGAAATGACTGTTTTTGAGTGAGAATTTTGCTAATGTGTGAGATAAATTAATTTATGCGTGAGACGTCAAAAATGCGTGAGAGTTGGCAGGTATACCTTGGTTGAAATTAATGTAGACGTACAATGCAGGGGAGGAAAGTAAAATATATTAATATTATATTAACATTGTCTATAAAACGAAAATATTCAGCAAGAATTTATCCCTTTAGACGCCCCTGAGGCCAGACATCTAAAGACCAAAATTAACCGAAGAGCATGCCCCCGGACCCCTTAAAACTTGGACTCTCTACCGGCACCCCTTCCGCCCCCGCCCTTTCTCCAAAATTCTGCATCCTCCCCTGCAATGGACGAATAACTGCCATGGGTAAATAATTTGAAATTTAAAAAACAAAAAGAAAAATAAAAAGTACAATAAATACAATTTGCAAAAAGACAATAAGTACAGAGCTTCCAAGTTTGAAAACCAAAATCCTGGAAATGTTGTCGACCACGGTTTTAACTGTTTTGAATTCTAAAAGTGAAAACAATACATTTCATTTGGTAAAAATTTAAAATACTGCATCAAAGTAACATGTTTACGTCATCCATTAGAATGGCACTGTAATTTCAGTGACAATTTGCATGGTGGCTGTACGGCCTGGTTGCATATTGTGGGAACGAACCGCTGTAATACTGTTTATTTAGTCTTATTTTATTTAATTTAATTTTGGCGACCGTACAATTAAGAATGTACCGCCCAAAGAAGGCATATTAATGAACGATTTTTTGCTAAAATTGACAACACCCCCCCCCCACACACACACACACACACACCACCACCACCACCACCACATAACAACACTTCTAAACCCCCTAAAAATGTTATGTAACTCTATCAAATTAAATACTATCGTGGTGATCATGAGAAATTTTAATCTTTGCATGTATTATCCATGGTAGCTAATTTCACTCTTGAATTTACAAATTCAACACAACTGTGTTACCATTAGATGTATTAGGCCTACACTGATGTTTCAATAAACTAAAGTTTTAATTTAATATTTCTTCTCTTCCCATGAAAATTAATTTTATGTGACATTTCAAACAACAACAACCCCCGCCCCCGCCCCCCACACACACGCACATACACACCCCAACAACACAGTCACAAATTTCGTGACCAGACCGAAAGACAGACCGATAGACAAACATTTTTGAAATGATGTTTATAGAGACGCTTTCCTCGTTCAAAAACCGATTGGCTTGTTTTACATGTTTTCGAAAAAAAAAATTTAGGAAAAATGTGATGAATATTATAGTATAGCATGAATTGTAAACCAGCCATCGTTATCAATGCAGACTGATACTCAACTTCCTCAATCTAGGCCTATTTCAATAAAAAAAAACGAGGAAATGTTGTTTTTTTTTTGCTCATCAAAACCAAACCGGCAACCACGCCCACCCGGACCTCGATTGGGACTATGCTCCGCCCCGCCCGCCATTCCTGACCCCCCCCCCCTTTCATCCTGGCTGCGCCCCTGGTATTTAGCTCTGGTTTGCGTCATGCATTTCGTTTCTCATTCATCGGTGTAGACATTTTTTCACTTGGCACTGGGGAGTGAGTCATTCATCCAGCTGACTACGATTTCATGACCGTAGACAGAAGCAAATTTGGTGGAGCTCATCCGACGCCTCTATAACATCTTCAAAGTAACGCTCTCTCCCTTTACGTGCCATCCTAAAATTGACCCCAAAATATAAAACGAAGGGCTCGTACAACACAAACATAACTTTTTTTGCTTATCTGATTTAAAATGGGAAACACGATCCACCCCGTTCGAAAATAGCGTCCCCCGTTCCCCCTCATGTCCTGAATCCTGGATCCGCCACTGGTAGCCAATCGAGAACTGAACCACTCATTCAAGGTTTAATGATGACCAAGGATATTTCGATTTGGCATGACAATTTCATCGCCTACAATCTTGTCCTTCGTCCACCACGAGTGTAAGGTCAATCATAAGAAAATACTTAACTCGAGATGCCACGAGCAAGGTCCTGCTTTAAAACATGATGCCACGAGCTGCCACGAGATGCCACGAGATGCCACGAGATGCCACGAGATGCCACGAGATGCCACGAGATGCCACGAGCAAGGTCCTGCTTTAAAACATGATCGCAACTATTATTCTATAATGATCTAACTTTTGTCCTTTGTATTATTATAAGTTGTGTCATTTACCGGAAAAAGACAACCAACGAAATGGATAACCAACAGAAATAGTAGCTACTAACAATTTGAAACCAAAAGTAGTATTTTCTTTCATTTCACATCCAACAGCGAGTTTTATTGCCACTTACAGTATCGGAGATCTCCATGGTTTCTAAACTAACTCCTTACGATGCTTAGAACGTGGCGCTGTTAGGTCGTGGGAACAGACTACTGGTTCAGCCATGCTGGCTCGAACCCAGGATCTGGGGATTGAAACCACCAAGTTCGTGTTAAATCAGGGGCGGATTTAAGGGGGCGGTCCCCCTCTCCCTTAAATTCGGAAAGTAAAATATAGATTTTTATATTAAATTTAATTTTTAAACATTGCATTCTAAAAACAAAATAATATTGGATTGTACCCTCGCCTATTTCGTAAAGTGGAGGATCGGGAGAGGGACCTTCATCGCTTTACATTATTTTTGTTTATCCATTTGGCGAAATTTGTCAACAAATTTGTTGCTTGAAAATATTTTTAGCCGGAAATCCTTAATCACATTTACTAAAATCTATTTGTTTTTTTCACGCCGCACCAATTGGAAATTACCAAGAAAAATCTGATTAAATCGCACCGTAAAAATAATGAACATGAGTAAAAAACGAATGTGAATTCAATTAATAGCGCCGAGTGAAGTCTTTGGACAAATAAACATACACTAACTAAAATAATCTTTTCAGCGGATGATTTGCGTTTACGAACTAGACGCAGCTGTTAACTGAGAATATCCCATGTCCGAGCGGTTAAGTCTGCTGGAAAATACTAACCGACTCATTCATGAAAAATTGAATTAAAATATCGCTACTACACTCGGCCACTTTCGCCTCAGGTGTAGTCGCAGAAATTTGGAATTTGCATAGCGAACAATGTTAATACTGTACATATAGTATAAAAGCCAGCACGATACAGAACCGATTCATTCGATCACTGATCTTGCTTGTATAGTTTTGGATCAGTAGCCGCACTCTAATCTTCAATCGCCTTAGGCGGTTGTAAAATAGGAATACTATCCCGGTTTTGTTGGCTACATAAAAGTTATGACGTGCAGTGCACGAACAGCTGATGACACTGACCAGCTACGGTTACTGTGCGCAGCTTTCTGCGTCTTATTGTCGGATCGACTTGTTTTATTCCTTTTCGTTTTCTGGCAGATGTTCAATTTCAACCTTAGCTTGTCAGAATATTTGTTTTTCTTCAGATTTTGGACTTAAATTACTCATAGGGTGGTTGAATATATGTTATATATTCCAAAATAAATCTTTCATATACAAAATTACGGATTAAACAAATTCAAACTACTAAAATAAGAAAATGTTTCTCGCGGTGTTTTTTTTTAATAATATAACTATAGCATGCTTACAAGATTTTAGTAAATCTACTATGTCACATGATCTAAATCCGCCCATAGCCTTACATATATCCAGTCGCACAGAAATTATAAAGACAACACTATTCAACTACAGACTGCCTTATGATTAATTGTCAATCTGTTAAACATATGCTTTAAAATATAAATTTAAATAAAACGATCAAATAGGCCTACAGGTAAGCCTTCGGCGAAGGTATACAATACCGTTATTGTTTGGTACACCCCACAGACGAATAACGCGTCAATACATCATATAACGTCAACTTCTATGACCACATTAATGAAAAGTTGCTAGTCCATTTTAAACCAAACACATCAACGTCAGTCCCCTTAAACTTTTATAATGCTGTGATGTATTTTTAATCAGATACATAATCCCACTTTCATCAGGTTTACAGTTTAATACATAAAATAATTAGGCCTTTGAGACAAACCACAAAATACAATCCTTATTTTTCTGCTGTAGTATTATCATTTCGTGAAAATTATCAATTATTACTGTGATATGAAATAAAACTTCCATTCAAAGTAGGCAGTCGAAAGTAATTTGTTTTCTTTTGTCAACATCAATAAAACAAAACAAATCCCAAAGTTTTCTCGCAATTCAATTTTTCGATTCAACGGTCCCATAAATATTTGAACTCGCTCCAGCCACCCCTCCGGACATCTGTTACCTCCATTGAGGTACCACTGAACCCTTCAAAGTTGGTTTTTATAGGGCCATTTATACTATGAAGACAACGATCAACTATATTATGGATATAAATATATTTTAATAGAAAATAAAATAAATTGAAAAAGTAACAATAGTTATAATGGGTCGACAGGCAAATTTGACAAAACCCCTATTCTCACGACTTGCATGAAATTACGTCATAATCAATAAAACCGATAACCGAAGTTTAACGATTTTATTGATTATTACGTCATTTTAATACATATTGTAGAATAAACTTTTTACACTGTTTGCATACATTTTAAAATATTTAGGTTAATTTTTTTATTTTTCATAAAAAGACATTTTGAAGAATGACGTAACTGAACATGCAATCAAAACATGAAGTGCCCCTATCTGAAATATGTTTATCCTGTAGTAGGATTATTTCATTTCCCGTGCCGCAGACTGACAAACCACGTCTTGAGTCGATAATGCCCTGTGATGTGTACATACACAGAGGTGCCAAAGTTTGAACATTAGTTTTATTAGTTTTTTTTTAAACAAAATGTAGTTATGTAGTAGTTATGTAGTTTTTTTATATTTATATAGCGCTTTATACTTTATTCTCAAGGCGTTGTGGACTATGTTGCACATTCATACAACAAAATCAGTATTTTTAACCCCATCAGTATTCACGGAAATGTTTGTTACCCCGGGATCAACCCTGGGGTAAGAAACATTTTTAAAATCAAAATTCATGTTTATATTAATTAAATATAATTTGTTTTTAGTTGCGTTTATGTGTATTTGTTTTTATTGTAATCATATATTATTAGTAGAACTAGACCTAGATACATCACATAATAATATTGACTGACTGCGATTTACATCCATAGTACAAAGGCCTACGATATTTAAAATCTAATTCAGACGTTGAACCTTAATTTAAAAACATAATAGGGCTTATTCAGGCAAAATGATACTGTTCAGAGAAACTTTACAATATATTCACCGTGCCTCAGACTGGTACAGGCGCGGATTCAAGGGGGAACATGACCCAGACCCCCTTTCAACTTGGACAAATATTATTTTAACTTGAAAAAAAAAATCACTGTTTGCAATAAATTATCTGTGAAAATTGCATCTCAGATACCCAGGAACAGAAACGCATCTTGTCTGAAAATTGGCCTTGGGAGGACCCTACTAGACAACTAGGAACAACACAAAATTTGGCACGGGGCCCCTCTATCCAGCACCTGGCCCCCCTCTATCCAGCTCTGCTGGATCCGCCCCTGTGATAAATTACTTAGAGTCGGTAATACTAATATACACCTATGATGTGTATAAACTTAGAAAATAGACATCATATGGCGGTATTCACAACCATTTTATATACAGCAATTTTCTTTCATAAAAAAACAATAACATGAATACGTACAATGTGTTCAAATAACTTTTATGTGTGTTGGTTATATTTAATTACTAATCAATTCAGGATACAAGTTATACCAAATTGTTTTTAATAGGTCATTTTTTTATATGATATTGAAAAACAAAAAACCATGAATAGCAATTTCATTATGATTCATTTTTCTTTGTGATGTTTTTTTTTTTGTAATTTGCAATTATAATTTTTAATTTATAGTTTTAATATACTTTTGTATACAGTTAATATCAGCCCAGCTGCAGGACCGAAGCCAGCATGTGCTAGACGAGAACCTCGCCCTGTCGGAGATATGAAAATTTTTACTATAAAATCTCGAAAAAGCACCTTTCGTCGCTGGAAACGACTCTTCTTGCTGCAGTTTGTATTGAATAAGAAAAAGAGAGGAACCAGCGGTAAGAAACAACAGTGTTTCGATAGCATGTATATACTTCGAATGGAAGATAATTGAGAGAGAAAAACAACTACCATGAAACATTTTTAAAACGCGATTAAATGACATAAAAATAGTACGGCGCGTACGTTAAAACCAAATGGGCCTGTGTAGTCAATTAATGACGCTTAGCGCAGTCTTGGAACCATCAAGCATTCATTAAGTTAGAAAATATCCTTCTCAGTGGCTGATTTACATTTACAAATTAGAGACAGTTGTTAACTGAGAGTAACCCTTATGGCCGTATGCATCATGAGTTGCGGTTCAAATGCGGATCTTTTGATAACATTGTTTGTTTTAAAATTCCCACTAATGAGGATTATTTTCCAGGCTGATGTTCAATTTCAACCTTAGCTTGTCAGATTTTTCTTTTCAGATTTTCAGATTTGAACTCGTAAAAATATGTAGTAGGCCTAAGAATGTATATAATTTATAAACGATGGCATTGCGATTTCCGAAAAAAAAAATCGAATGACCTTTTTAATACATCAAATTACGGATTAAACACATTTAAACAACTAAAGTAGAAACAAATTTGGTTGCGGTGCTTTGTTGTAAAAAGAAATATTTCTTGTTTTATTTTAGACTGAAATTCATAATTGGAATATTGACCTAGATTACTAAACCATTTATTTTAAAAATCAGGCTTAGTCTCAATAAGAACTAAGTTGGTCATGGCGTTTTGCAATGAGCAACACAACCGTAGGGAATGCTGGTGGTAACAATCATGACCGTAACCAAGCATCTAAATCTACCGGGGATGTTATGACTTTCTCAGTGACCTACGAGTGAGGGAGGTAGTGGGGTGGTGGAGGTCTCCACAGAAGAAAATTAAAAAATAGTTGTTCTGAGAACTAGTTTTTTTCCTATTAAGGCGGAAAATAAAATGCAGTACTGTATATCAATAACTAGGTCTATGCCTATCTATTACAATGTGTCCAGTTCAGCATGCGCAAGTGATGGAAATAATTTACATATACTGATAAAGCATGGCTTTCACGCGGTACACAAAGCCAGGCAAGACTTTATTTCTTCCTTGACGAGAAGTTCTATTATCCCACATGAGAAAGACTAGGTGGAACTATAGCTGCTAGATGGATCAGGTAGATGTATGTAGATCCCATTTCTGATGAAATTTTCCCATCTAAGTTTTTTCCCTTCCCCTTTCTTATTATTTTTTTTTTGAGAAAAACTACCTGGGCAACTGCCCCGGTTTCCCCATAGCTGATAACAGCCATGACAATTGACAATGTCTGAGCCTCTAGGAAAAATTCCGATAGGCCTGGGCTTTTTAAAATGTACTTTCCAGATGAACTCCTTTAGTTTGTCACACAAAAAAACTTGGGTAAATTTAAACACAGGTTTTTAAAAATTATTTACTGTAATATCATGAGGTAATACTTCCATGGTAATACTATGGTAAAAAAAAACAATGGATCATTGTGTTTGAATGTGATAAATTAATCAATTATATTAATCTGAAACTACTATTAGTCTCAGAAATAATTTAGATCTCAAAACGAACTCGAATTACAGTGGCGGATCTAGGAAGTTGTGTGTAGTGCGATTTTAAATTCCACCACAACTGTATGAATAAAAAATCATAAATGGAAATTTAATCAAAGATAGTCGTTACATATTTTTTATATAAATAAACACATTTTATAAAAACAATAATGCTGAAATGGCTCAAAATTAGGAACAAAATAAGAACAGCCGACTAAAAAAATGAGGGGTTTTTTTTATTAAAGGGAACTAAAAAAAATTATATCTCATACTGACGTGTTGAAAGGTTATATCAACTTAATATCTAATGAATTAATGTCATGATGTAATGTAATCAGAAGATTCATATAATATAAGGATGAGGCTATACGCACAGCCGCTGTGAATATAATACAAATTAAGCTGTTGTACGCACAGCGGTTGTGCGTATAGCCAGTCCCATAATATAAAGTCTATTACATGTTTCTAGACCATCCATTCGTATTATTATCTGCGTCTCATGGGGAAGAAGATAATCGCAATGTATTCTGTCTATCTGTCTGTCTGTCTGTTTGTTTGTCTTTTCTCTCTATGTGCCATGGTTACTCGGTTGTCTATACGAATATCTCACTTGGTTGATTTTACTGCAAAGTTCCAGACGTTATATAGGTCGACCGTGGATCAGTTCTTATATTTGATGCATAGTAAAATATTGGAAATTTTATTGTTCATTAACTGTTCTTCGGGTTTGTTAACCCAGGGAACAGTTAAATTACCTAAGCAAAATGAATATTTTCCACAATGCTCCGTGTCAGTAGAATAGCGCAATAAAATCCGAAAGCATTATGAACGCATGGCCACCTGTCGCCAGCGGGACGCACTGCCAATAACCACCTTTATGCGATCACAAAGGTACCACAAAACGTTACTATTGAGAAGTTGAATCTCTGTGAATCGTACATCAATAACCATCATCTGTCAAATATATATGAACTCGTTTAATTTATTATTTACATATCATATTTAATCGACCACTCTGCATAAAACCACATTGGTTAAAGGCCCCCTTCGAATTGATTAATTTAATTATGGTACATCAAAAACTCATGGCGGATTTAGAGGGGACTCACCCCCACCCCCTCCCTTATGTCGTGACGTTTGTTTTGGCAAGACGCAAAACAATAAATGAACCATGAGTTCACTCACATGAACTTTTCTTTATTGTCAAATTTACAACCGAGAATACGTTCACGCTGGTCTGGAATACTACCCCCAATCCCGTTACATAAACCTAGAACCACCTCTGAAACTTAAATAATAAAATAGTAAATTACCCTTTAAAATCTCCCAAATAACACGTCACACGTCTGTCGTCCACCGCTAAATGAAAATGAATGACTCTACGCATCGACTGGACGTGTTTTCATGCAACTCAGTTGACGCTCACAGCCGATTGGTGGAATGTTGGAGAACGACAAAAAGTGTCCTTGGCTAGGAATTATAAATTCTATTTGTTTTAACCAGGGAACAGTTAAATTAACCCAGGTTCAGCAAGTTTTACACCATCCTGTTTTGATTTGATTTATTTAATAGGTTCCTAAAACTCAACAATCTAGTACTTAAATGAATTATAATATACAGAGCATCTTACAGTAGCACGGATAACCCTATAATTGTAAATAATATAATTATTTTCATATGGTTCCCAACATAAACTTACAATAAATGGCATAATCAAAACTGGATAGATACTTAGTTCTCCATGCCTACAGAAATAATAATGTAACAGTGTAACAGAGCTAAGCCAAAAGAGAAATAATTCGAAAAATAAATCGCGTTATACGTTATGAAACTACAAATTAGTACCTTTAACATGTGAAAAAGCAGTGTAACACGATGGTTCTTTGCGAAGTTATAAACATTTAAAATTTGAACAATAATAAAAACAATTTTGAAAAAAAAAAACTTTTTTGCCTATGGAAAACTAGCTTTGCGACTTCTCCCCTGGCTTGGCTCTGCCACATTTGACAATAACATACATATGTTAAAACTACTAAAAAGTTTAAAATGCAACCTTGTTGTTAAGATGGCATTTAATAGCGAGTTTACCAGGGAGGTATAAAATATACCTCCCTGGTTTAACAGACAAGTGTCCTTGCTATTCAATTTTACAGTAGTTGTGCAAACTATCTTTATTAAGCAATGATTGTAAAGTAAGTACTTAGATCATTGTGTAAACATTATCAAAACTCATCGCCCACTAAAAATGACCAACACACGTACGTGTTGATAAAACTACGAGATGTTAAATCCACTATTTGTTTGAATAAAATAAAGCTGTTCAAATTGAAAACATCACAGAAAAGCATACATTCCTAGGTAGCCTGCGTAAGATTTTAACGAAAGAAAAAACAGAGGCAGGTGCGCCTAATGTTTATAAAAAAAAGCTCTCTTTTTTTTGCAAAATAGTATATGAGGTATGAAATTTTAAAATGTAGGTTTTGAGTACGGGAAAGAGGGCTGAATTTTATAATTTTAATCATTTAATGAAATATTTTATATACATTTTAAATTGTATGTCTACAAAAATGTATGTTTGTTAATAACTAATTGTATATTTTGTAAGGGCCCTCATTCGACAGTGATTTAGTTCACTTCTTACGTGTCCTGTCTCATTCCTTGTTTTCTTATTGTTATGTACTGTATTGTTGATTTTCAGTTTAAGAGACGAATAAATGAATTGAAATGAAATTGCGCGAATTTCAGGCGGAATGCGTACGCGAGGATTGATGTGCACGGAAAGTGATAGTGTCGTTGTCACATGGCAATGATCAATGTATAGAGGCGATGACCTTGCAATGTAAAATCTACTGTGTCGGTTATAAATTATTTATTTCAGTGGCGGATCCAAGAGGGTCCTGGGGGTCACGTGACCCCCCCCCCCCACCTTAGTGAAATTTTGAGGGTCACAAGGTCTGTGTGACCCCCTAATAAATTTCAAATAATAAAATGTGATTTACTTGTAGTA
>JAOTQE010009668.1:0-11087 GCA_025631205.1 Nesometra sesokonis | reverse complement strand
ACCACCACAACCACTATCAGCTCCACCATAACCATCACCACCACAACCACTGCCAACTCCAATGTGAGAGTGAATCCCTCCACCTATAATTAATTCCAACTATTAATTTTCAATGACATATGAATCTAAAACCAATAGAGCATACTATACATATGTAATAAACAAACAACAGGCCAATATTATTTTTTTTTTCTCTTTTGTGGAGATTTAACCCACCATTTATTTCATCCTTGTGGTTATTCACCACAATATATCGTTTTCATAGGATTATTATCTTTCACATTTTAAAAATATCATACTTTTTCCTTTGGAAGATAATAAATGTCTACTTCAATTACATTTGTTTTCTTATATGTAGTAACTTAACTACAGCATTGTTTCTTTAATTTGCTAATTTATCTGTATCTCTATTACAAAATACAATATCAATGATGTATCTGATCATTTCCATTTTTATCGCTGTATTAAGAATAACCTTTATTTCGTTTTAATCATTTTTATTTATTTTGAAAAAAATATATATTCATATAAATCATCAGGTGATACCAATATTATTATATTTAATGCATATAAGAAAAGTAAAAACATTGTATAAATTATGAAGCCCAGGCTTTAGCAAGCCTGGGCCGAGTGTGTCTTAATTTCTCTGTTAAAATAAAGAAGGAATAAACACAATGATAATTTTGGTAATTAACAGAGCAACAATAAATTTTAAAAAAATAATAATATAATACAGTATAATAATAATACGTACGCAATCTTTTATAGAGCGCTCTATACAATTAAGTCTAAGGGCGCTCTCCACATTAATATTATTACCTGCAGCCTTTTTTGGGAGAGGGTGGGCTAGGGGGAAGTTCTCCCCCCTCCCCCCATCGGGAGACCCTTGGCTAAAAAGGTTTTTTTTTTTGCTTGTCAAACTGAAAACCCGGAACATGCCCACTTGACACTTGGCCTATTCGCCGGGGCCGTCAGGGGTTGCCCTCCCTAGTGTCGGGCCCAAATGTCTTTATTTGAATGATGCTGTGAGTCACCAATCAAGTAAAATCTGCAAATTTATGGCATAATTAATATAACATTTTCTTTATGTAATTAAATGAACAAATAAATAAATCACACTGGCTATACGCAGAGCCAGTCTCTGCGTACTGTAAAAAATACTTTCTTATATGCAGAGCCACAAGCAACCAATTATAACACACCTTAATCAGTTGCTTATTATGTTTACATTGCTAGTGTTTTAGTTTGTTAGGATTGTTAGAATGTAAATAGAAGTTTAGGTATGTTTTTATTATATTTAAGAGTAACTATTCACACGTTGACGTGCGAATAATAGCTAATTCGCACGGCAGATACAGTATTAACTAAGTATTGGGCCAATAAATTATGTCATAACGCGCCTACCGTACCGGTGTAGTCTTTGTTGTAGCAATAAGCACTTATGTTGTAAGACGGATACTTGTGGTGCAACGCTAATACAAAGTGTTTATTGAACCAAGGGTACCAGGTTCGAAGCCAATCACTGTTTTACAATTAAATTAAACCATGTAATTTTATTTTAAAGTGCATTTCATTTATTTGTTTGACATTATTTTATTAATTATATTTAGAATTGTTCATATTAATTATGTTTAATGTTTAATTATATATTTGATGGTCCATTTTATTATTGGCCCTATAAAATACTTTATCATCCTTGCTTGGCCAGAAAAGCAATTAGGCAAAATTTTGTTGCAAACCCAAGCTGTTATATGTTATAAAAAAAAACCCAAAAATTTATGTTTCAAGAAGAATTCATAATTCCAGAAACTTGTTTTATTAAAACACGGCCACAGAGCCACAACAATGTCATGAGGATGCTATGCTCTGCATATAAAAACACACCACAATATACAGAGCTGATACAATGAGGATGCTTGTATACAGAACGGCTCTGCGTATAATCAACACAACACACTACAATATACAGAGCCGCTCTGCGTATAAGACAAAGAGGACGCTTGTATACAGAGCGGCTCTGCGTATAGTCTCTGCCATTTCCAAATTGTAATAAACTGGCTTGGGAATACTACTATACCAATAATAATTGTCTTAACTGCAGAATACCCCGTACAAACAGACAACTGTTGTTGGAAGCCAACAACCTACGATGTCCATTGCCCCTCGTCGTACACGAGCCAACGGACTACGATGTGGTTCCCCTCCTGGCATTGGGCATCGTAGGTCGTTGGCTCGTTGACATGATAAGATATTAAAAAGGTTAGGTGATAAAAAGATAGGGTTGAACATCGTAGGTTGTTGGGTCGTTGGCTAAGGTTATGTTTGGACTATGAGGAACGATACGGTGCTGCCCCACATCATCGTAGGTCGTTGGCTGTGAACTGTCACTGACCTATCGTCATTTACACACATCGTTGGCATCCTAGGTTGCTGGCTCATTGACAAGGTAGGATATTAAAAAGGTTAGGTGAGAAAAGATAGCTCGTTGACTAGAGAACTCAGGGGCGGATCCAGGATCCGCCGAAATGGGTGGGGGCGCACTTTCTCAGTTCGGGTGGGCGTGGTTGGTGTGTTTTTCCTGATGGACAAAAAAAAATAAAGAAAAAAGTTATATATATCTCCATTTCGTTGGTCTGCTGCCGTATTTTAGCCATATTTTGCGTTAATTTTGGACCCGGCGGACCTAATATAAGGGGGGGCCCCCAACTACGTTTTAACAATAAAAGGGGGGGGGGCATGCACCGTTTGCCCCCCCCCTCCAACATTCACCCCTGGAACTGTCACTGATTGCCATGTGCGTCGTTCGCTCATTACCGCATCGTAGGTCGTTGGCTCGTTGGTATGTTGAGTATATTAAAAGGGTTAGGGTTGTGCTATACGAAAAGATACGGTGGAACATCATAGACCCGTTGACATGGTGAGTATAAAGGGTTAGGTTTGGCCTATAACAGTACTAGTAGTATTATACGGCGCCGCCCCAAATCGTTGACCGGACGTTGACAGAGGTTTCTCCATTCACATCGTAGGTCGTTGGCCACTTTTATAACACGTGTCAGGGGTATTCTGCAGTTGTTCCTAATAATTTATGGTAATACTCAAACAAATACAGAAGGTTTTCAGTTTACAATTATTTAATTATGATGTGAAAATTTTGTGTCTGATTAATTAATATTTATTACACTCTGTAGGGCTAGCTAGAGTTCTGGTTGTGGTTGTGGCTATCTTCACAATGTTTAGCGCCTCTAGAATGACAGGCCAATACTAACATTATCTTTGCAGAGAATGCCACCACTACCGGACCAAGCCACAATGTAATACTCTCTATTATTTGTCCTACTACAGTATGCTGTAGCCTAGACAGGTAGGCTAAGCCTGCTTATTTTAGGCACCTGACATATTATGTCAGTGGAGTGCGACATATTATGTCAGTGGAGTGCTGAAGGAAGCGGTTGAGTAATGGATAAAATTATGTAAAATAAAAGATGACTTTATTATTAAACTCTTAGATGCACTCAACTTTTATGGAAAATGTAAATTTTTAAATGTTTAGAACTTACAATATATTTTGTGAAATAAATACAGCAAAATGACAGTGCCGTAGGTTAACTTTCTGGTGACATTTTGAGACCAAGACCTAAGAAATTGGTCAATTATAAATACTTAAAATAAATAAATTATTAGTAGTATGATTGGTACATTCCCCTTGCAAGGTCACACTTTTATGGAGACAGCAAAAGTGGACGTGGCATCATTTATTGCAGGTGCCTATTTAGGCTATGTTAAACCGTTTTCTTTTTTCTGTGTTTATACAATGCCATGGAAGAGCACCAGATTCTTACCTTAGTGATAATAGGAGGCAAGGAGTTAACAATCGTAATGATTGCCCCCTCTCAAATTGCGAATGTGTCGGTCGTAGTTTGTTTTGAAAGAGTTAATTGATATGCTACAAAGCACAATCTTACTAGCAGAGGACATTTCCCATGTGAAATTGCTTAAGAATAATAAAATATATTTGAAAGTTTAAATTAAAGCTCTTACAATGTCTTGCATGGAATTTCTGTAATACGCGTAGAACGCCATCTAATGCTCAAATCTACTCCTTATTTTGCAGGAGGCGCTTTAAAATGTATTGTTTTATTCTCGTTTTATAATAGTTATTTATAATTATTATTTTGACTTATTTTCCAAATGGATACTGAATTTGATTAGAAGATAATTTAATTTCATTATTCAATTTTCAATTGCATTTACAATCACCATCAATAGTAATATTATCTAGCTGTGCATTCGTTAAAATTCCTTATTTTGTAGCGGGTGCACTTTCATGGCATTACGCACTGGAATACTCAGTTTAATAGGCCAATGCACTGTCTTTACATTGTAAGATCTTTGGTTTAAATTCTTTGAGAAATTATTGAAATTCTAGATTAATGATGGATCACACTGCTTGATTGCATGTATTCTTTGTGATTGTGTCGAATAGGAGGCACCATTCAAGCGCTGAGTAATTCAAAATTTCATCTAGATTCTCCTTCAATATCTCGCAATGAATTTAAACCCTGAAGTGCAGTCTCGATGTATCAAGTAACTACCTGATTTCATTCAGTTAATGTTATAAGAGATGCATGCCCTCTAATTTAGAAATTTATGATGCAAGGAAAATGTTATGAGAGAAAATTTTTAAAAAACATGAAATGTACAGGTACTGATAAAAAAGTAATGTTATTAGTAATTTTACATAGGCCTAGGCTGGGGCGAAAGTTTTAGGAGCTCCTGGGAATGCTCCCCTGGGAAATGTTGGTTTTAGATGTCTGGAAGTGGCCTCTAGGGCATGTTAAGGGATCAATTCTTATATTATGATCATTGATAAATATTTTCGGTTTATAGACGATGTTAATAATATTGATATATTTTACTTTCCGAAAGGGGTAGCCGGTACCAGTCTGTTCCCTTAAATCCTCCCCTGCTACATGGTAACTACTCATCATTAGTAAATTTCAGAAGTAAAGAATATTCAACCAGTTGGAGACTCAGAAATTTTTTATGAAGTTTTTCTAGAACTCTAGTCCGACTAAGGTGGGCATGTCCCCGGTCTTTAGTCTGTAATAAGCAAAAAAAAGTTACGCTCTATTTTGCATGTATAGAGGCAGTACATGCCACTTTCCCAACTCATATGATGATACTTTTTTGAAAGCTGAAGGGATGCGGTGTCTGGGCCCCCATGACATCCCTCCCCTAAATCCACCACTGTCGAAAGTGCCTGAACAGGGCTGGATTTTTTACTAGGCGAGCGTACAATGGCTAGTGAAAACTACACCGGGCTAGTGAATTTTCATTTTTATTAGCCCAGTTGGCTAGTCAATACAAGTGTCAAGCAGTCACTTTTACACATTGTAGATTAAGTTGCCACAGACACGGGCTATTTGAATTGCTTGTGGGCTAGTGAAATGTAAAGTCAACTTGCCCAGTGGACTAGTCAAAGCAAAAACAAAAATTGAGGCCTGCTTAGCTGGTATAGTTAACATTTTTTAGGTTAAGAAAAGAGCCCCCTTCTTCCCTAACGCCTTAAGAATAAATCTCCTGCCTATAATTTATTTCTAGCCTTCTGTAAATTTTCCAAATAATACTCCTGGTTTATTATCTTACATTGCAGCAGTAAATATGGGTTCGATTTACTAGTAGAAGCAATGAGCAAGTCACCAAAGAGAAAGCGGCTAAAGCAATCCACACTCACCGATATGTTCAGCAAACCCACCCAGTCACGCCAACAACGAGGGAGTATGTTTCTTGTTTTTTTAGAATAAACGTAAAATTTTTATGAAATAATGTATTTATATTGTTTGTTTTGTAAATTTGTCTATATTGTGTCAAGTTAATTCAATTGAACATCAAGAAACTTGAGTGCTAAATACAGTAAATGTTTGAAACGTTGTCATCTGTAGTAAGAATTGTTTTACATGCAAACCCTGGTATAAAAGGCCACCTCTCTTGAATATAGATTACATTCAGTTTGTGGTATGGGATTGTTTTTTTATAAAAACTCACATGTTTGAGGCAACCATACAGGGCCAAGACTATCCGCCTGGCACGTCTCTGCTGGTTGAATAAATGGATAAAGTTCACCTGTCCACAGGTTGAAGAAAATGACAGCCATCAAGCTTTTTTTATCTACAATACTACAGTAGAATGCTTTTAAGTGGGAACCCAATTGCCATTTTAGCTTTGTTGTTTTACCTTCATAACGATGAACAAGACTTTTTAAAAGCTTTTTATCTTTTTAACAATTGTGACCGGGTGGTTAACCATTTTTCAATTCACCTGGTGGCTGGGTGTATAGCCATTTTTAATTTGTATAACCATATTCATTGCATTGAAACAAACCCGGCAGATGGATGAATGAATAGTCACTCCTGACTTACTGTACATATCCAACAATGGGCTTGTATTTTTTTTCAGTACAGTAATTATTCCCACTGACACTTGGGTTTTATGCTGGTTACATCCCGGAAAGATTCTGTCAGGTTGCTAAGATTGTAAAAATAAGTCATTTATATTGCTTAATAGTCACTAAATTAAACATCTATATGGGAGGATAGATACTCAAATCTAATCCCCAACAACCAAATTGTTTTCTAGATTGTAATTTTTTATTTAATGTCTTTCTTACTTCAGTTGATGAAGAAGTACTAAATGAACTGATATCATCAGATATTAGTAGTGACGTACTAAAACAACAGAGACGTCTGTTAGCTGAAGCAGCAGAAAATAGAAGGTAAATTGATACTTTATTCCTTAAAACATGCTGGTACAATTTTATTTATGCTTGATCGTTAATGTGTGCCTACTAATCCTGACCAAAGGTTATCCATATACAGTAGGATACACATTTGTGCATTTTTCAAAGTTTAGCCCAAGGTGATCTGTATAGTGGATTATGTTCTGAGATGAAATTGAGGGATTTACACCTTTTTTTAGCAGTCTAACAGTCTCTTTATTATTACTTGCCGACTACATAGACAAGCGCCCACTTCTTTCGGTGCCAATGTATATTTTGTATGATGTTTGTTTTCAATAAAAACTTTCCAGATACTATGACGATAAAGTCAACAATAATTGGATGCAAACAAGTTGTTGTATAGATTGTTTAAATTTAGAGGAGTATGGAGCAGCTTTTTATAACTACTTTAACTCAAATAAGCAGACAACCCGGAAAATGTAATGATTTTTTTGTACTAAGAATAAATATTTCTGTACAAAATTGTCCTTATACTGTAATATCTGAGAATCCTATTATTGAATTAATCTTTAAAATGATAAACAACAATTTATAAAAAATAGAAGATGGTGTCTAGAAATTTGAGAGGTCATTTGTGTTGAGAAGGCCATGAAGTTTGGGACATAAGCAGGTAATTTTACGTTTCGTCCTCTGTCAGCCAAAATTTTTGTAAGCAGATCTGGTTACAAAAATTTTGGCTGACAGAGGACGAAACCTAAAACACTTCCCCAGCGTACACTTTCCCAAACATGAGGGTGTCGACTTACAAGAGGTTTAACTGTATACTGTTTCAATCATAGTTCACTATATAATTTACTCTTTTGTAGGAACCATAACTCCAACAATAAACCGAAAAAAGAACACTCTACTACCCAAAGCATAAAACCATCAAACAGTGAGAAAGAAGATCTGCGAAAATCTTCCTATGATGTACCATCAACGTCAACTGCAGCTGCTGTCGGTTCAACGACCCCACCGACTTTAGAATATGACTTTGAAGAATCGCCGCTGTTATTTTCAGAGTAATAAATTATGATTATAATTTGAGTAATATTAGTAGTGGCTTTTATAGGTCAACATAAAGTGCACTTTAGAACCTCACTTATGTTGTTGTTGTTGTTATTGTTGTTGGTGTTCTTGGTGTTCTTGTTACGACCATAATTTTAAAAGTGTCTCGGGTCGCCAGTGTTAAATGGATATGCATGAAATTTTGTACACATAAATTAGAACTGATTCTAAAAAATGTTTGTCAACCGAAAAAAAAAATAACAAAGTCGGTTTCATCAGGTACTGTACAATACAGATAGTAACACTTTTTGTGTGTATGGCGCAGATGGATAACCAATGTCTTATCAGCAATTCTAACAAAGCGAAGGTCATGAGTTCATATCCCACCACAATAGTGGCCATTAATTTTTTTTATAGTTTTCTGTGTATGAACATTCTAATTGTTTACAATTGTTCTCTTATTTGCTCTTCCCAAGTTAATCAAGATCTACAAAAAATTTCTAGTAAACTGTTAAATTGTGAGGTGTCACCACAAAATGAGTTGAGTTGTACAGAAAACCAAAATTGAGTTATTGTCATATTTGGATATTATAAGCTTTAAATTGGTTTTTAAATGAGGTTCATAGCTTCAGTGTAACCAGAGAAAAATCATTTTAAAACATTGGTGTATGAAAACATACTTTGGAGAAAATCGACTTTAAAGATATACAACTGTTGACTTCCTGTATGTTTTTCCATTGATTTTGAAAAACAGCCTTTACAAAATGTAGTTGAAAAAAATTTTTACTGTAAATAAACAGGAAGTTTGTAA
Organism: Nesometra sesokonis; assembly: GCA_025631205.1. Taxonomy (NCBI): domain Eukaryota; kingdom Metazoa; phylum Echinodermata; class Crinoidea; order Comatulida; family Antedonidae; genus Nesometra; species Nesometra sesokonis. Next base: position 2,493 of record JAOTQE010009668.1, on the reverse strand, counting down.
TCATAAAATTTAATTAGTAAAGTTAACAATACAACAGGAATCTCACTTTTGTGAAATTATGACTTTCTGTTCTATTTTTGTGAATATTTCAAAATGACCTGGCGTACAACACGACTCATTTTGTCACGACACCTCACAATTTTGTCAAAAAAATAAAATAAACATGATTCAAACTCATTACCTTCAGAGGGTTGACCAACACTGCCATCGATGTAATGAGTCCTACTAGTGGTAAATTAATGAAGAAAATTAAATACCCTAAATAAAAATAGTGGTAATCACTAAGTGCTGATCCTCTGAGTGGTCACTCTTTGTACTGAATGTAGGGAATATACTATTACTAGGCCACAGCATTGTTTGGTAGGGAGGCCAGTTCCTTTCCACGCTGCCTATTAAACTCCCTGGTATAATTCAATCAGGTAATTTACAGCCAACTAAAATAAGAGCATCATTTAACCTGGTTTATTTATAAATTATATATTTATTTTGATTGAGAAAAGTCAAACTGAAAAGTAAGTAAAGAGATATAGCTCACTAGTCTGTAGGCAAGCAGAGAATTTTATCATTTTGTTTTATAAATGTTATACAATCGTATTTTATTTTTAAATTGATGCTTTTATTCCTTGTCCAGTTCAGAAAATAATTCAAGCCAAAGTCAGCATTTCGAAGACAGTGAACCTTTGACAGAGCTAGCTGTTCCGTCTCCTCCTCCACCGGTACCACTTGTCAAGGAGAAGAGCTATGGAGTACCATACAGCAGTTTGAACAGAAAGCCAGAATGCAGTGCAGACCTTGGACAACTTGCACCAACCCCTAATCATACATTATTATTTAGGGTAGGTAATAAAATTAATTGTACCTGTTTATCAATATCTTTTACATGATTTCAACTTGTCGTAGTCGCAAATGGTGGCATCATCGTCATCATCATCATCATCATCATCATCTTCATCATCATCACCATCACCATCATCATCATCAGGATCATCATAATGATGATGATGATGACTGTTGTCACCGTTGCCGTCATCCTCCTCCTCATCATCATTATCATCTAGGTCATCATCATCACCATCATCATCATCATCATCTTCATCATCATCTTCGTCACCATCATCATCGTCACCACCACCATCATCATTCATCATCATCATCATCATCATCATCGTCACCACCACCACCATCATCATCATCATCATCACCATCATCATTATCATTATCATCATCATCATCCTCATCATCATTATCATCATTATCGTCATCATCATCATCATCATCACTATCACCATAAGCAGTTTTTTACGCAATGTAGAGCTGGAGATTGTTGAGATATGAGTAGGCCTTCAATCACATCCAACAGCGTAAACGCCTCTTACAAAATCAATATAGCGTGTCATGCTTATAAACTATGATTACGAGGCTTAGGCAGTGACGTTGTTGTCATGAGACTAATCCTAACACTTAGTAAGGATTGAACCCTGGACCTCAAGATTGCTAGGCAAGTATGTTAACTACAGCGCCACTACTTATAATATCAATATATTATTTCTTATTTTTAAGCTTTTTTTGTATTTTCAGCCACACATACAGCCAGGGCGTGCACCCCGACCATTCCCTGACACATACCAGGACCATTGGAATAATGACTTTGTACGGATGCCCTGCTCAAAGGAGAACCTTTACCCATACCAAGATCAGGTAGGTTTATTTGTAGTTAGTCAAGTAAATCCTTTTCCGAGCCTGAAGTCTCATCTGGAGCTTATTTCCAGTTTCAGTAGCATGAAGTGGATGAGAGTATACTCACCCTAGATGCGTCTGTCCCTTACTTCCAAGCAATCTGCTGGTATCTATCATGCACCTGGGTAGTACAGTCTGTTAGGTCCAAAAATTGGGCTGATATTGCACTTTGTGACAAAAGCACCAAATTTGGCAGAAACCTTGTTTGGGTTGGAACAAACAATCCCAGAAGGGGTGCCCAAAAATTCGAACAATTTAATGACGTCGTATATAATTGGGCAAAAATTGAGGGTTCATATAAACATGCCAAATTTGGTATCAAATTAAAGCTCATAAACTGGACAATAACAATAATACACTCGCAATATATTTTGAGCTGTTCATAGGACATTAGAGGTCAATTAGTCCGCGCCCATTTTTCAAATATTATGTAATAACTACGTGAAATTCACATAAAAATTATAATAACATGTCATATTTGGTATCAAAGTAAAGCTCATGAGATGGACATTGTCATAAAGATGGCCAGAATGTATCATCTTTCTTCATATGGTGTCAATAGACCATTAAAAAACAATTTAGACCACGCCCGTTTATATACTGTATATTATTTAATAAATAATTAGATACTGTATTATAAATATAAAAAACTTCACATAGACCTGTCAAGTTTAATATAAAATAATAGCTCTTAATGTCATAAATGCCACATACATATTTTAATGTATGCCATTTATATTCTGAGTCTATTTATAC
>JAOTQE010009657.1:0-11087 GCA_025631205.1 Nesometra sesokonis | reverse complement strand
GGGTAATAATTGTGAAGCGCTTTGATCAGCATGGAAAAAGCGCTATATAAGCAACTATTATTATTATTATTATTATTAACTAAATAGGCCTACTATTTAATAGAAAAGGCCTACACTTTATGAATCTGCTGGTAATTGTCGTACATACATATTCAACTTTTTTTCGAGTGGGTTCCAATCACATGCAACTTAAAACCATGCAAGCAGATAATTACATGCCCATGAAAACATGGTGAGAAATTTGCCAAGACGGCGATTTAAACATCAGAAAGATATGACAATCTACCTGCTATGGAACACAAATGGGTGCCTTTTGCCTTTTCACGAATTAGCACCGGATCACCTTCTTGAACCAAAACTAATGCTTTGGGACTGTAGACTGGTTCCAAAAAGCATTGGTTTAGTGTAAAATTTGGTGTGCTGGAAGATGTTTTGTTAGAACTGACATTAATACTACACAGTTATTATAAAGCATGATATGAACTGTACACAATAGCACTACTAATTAGAATGAATGGCCTAACGAGACCTAGTTACACCATTAAAAGTACATCTTACCCTTGCTAAACACAATTTATTTAGAGTACTGCAAAGCCATTAATATTTGCAAAAACATCAATTGCGATAATTAAGAATGCAAAAAAAACCATGCAAAATATTAAAATGTTTTTGTATACGTTAATCGTTCTCAGCTACAACCAAGGAAGAAAATAACCATAGAAAAAACAATGATGAAGATAATGATGATCATTGGAATCGGAATCAATGGAACTTGGTAGTCCTTAAAAATTGATTTATTATATTGGAAACAAAGTTGGTAAAGCTCCGTTTTCTCTCTTGGTTATTATCTTTGTTGTTATCTGTCAGTGTGTATATGTGGGTGCACGTTTTGGGCGGCGACCAGTGATATCCGGTTGAATAATTACCTATAAATAGGCAATACACTTGAATTGGGATATCCCCGATTTAACTCAAGGGGATAACCCCAAATGAGGTTCCCCTGTGGTTTTAATACATTGTTTTAAACGTTTGAACATTGTCATCAGTTTACAGATTTTGGGCGTACATTTCTGACAACTGTGTAAGATGGTTTTTTTTTTTACATTCATGTGTGTACGTTCTATAACATTCAATGTTTGCTCCTCGATTACAAGGGACGAGACAATATTCTTAGCCTACACAATTAAAAAAACATGTGACATCATTGGTTGATGCTTTTGTAGGGTATTTCCCAGTTATCATGAAATAAACTTGTTTCCCCATTTGGCATCAAAAACACGCATGTGTGCGTATATGTGTCAACAGCCTACAAAAACTCTTAAAACTTGGCCACAATGATACTGAACTTAATTTTGAAAGGGCTAAATAAATCATACTCAATAAAAAACCTTACTGCTTGCTAAAATACTACAGAAAATTACAAAGTACTTCAATTTGAATATGTAATGCAATAGTGCAGTTTGGTTTAGTGGTTGATATACTGGTTTCCAACCTGGCAGTCGTGAGTTCTAATCCCATAGTCAGGGATGTAATTATGCTGGGCGGAGGTGGGTGGGGCCACCCATCCTAAAAATGTTCTAACCACCCTAAAATGTACTTTAAGGCCTTCCACCCATCCTAATTCCAACCTGCCATAGAAAAAGGTAAAATTATTGTTTTTAACTAGCTAAATCCCTGCATAGTAGGTAATTTTTTTTATTTCATTATTTTATTCCTATGTTGATGCTCATTTTCCCTCGTTTTATTATCATAATTAATATATTTTAAAAATAGGTTTCTTATTTGAATGGGAGAATTCACACAGCAGAGGATTATGATGTGGGTGGAGATGCACTTTTGGGGTGCTGTCTAGTTCAAAGATGATGATGGTATTTGCACATTAATGTTGCATTAAGTTTTAGTGAAAAAAGGAAAAAGGATGCAATTAGAGTAGAAAAAAACTAGCTTTAATAAACTACCGATCCTGGTATAAGCCCACTATAATGAACCTGGAAATTCAGTGTGTGATGCAGACAATACCCAAGGAGCTCCTTGCAATACCAAAGTATAGCCTACAGTAAGCACACTAACCTTGGACATAGAATTTCACTCAGTGTGGGATATAGCCAATACCCTAGTATAATCCCACTAACATTGAACTTGTAATCCCAATTACTGCATAGGTTGGCTTATACTAAGGTTTAAATAAAAATGAAATATTATTACTAAATTTCGATATAAAACCAAAAACATGTTTTATGAGTTTATACCTGAATAGATTGGTAATAAAACAATATAAAAGGCAAAACAGTTGTAAAGATAAGTAATCAAATCAATTAAAAACTACAAAAGTATTATTAGTATTAATCAGCGAGATAAATTACTTCCTACAATGTAATACTTCATATCAATCAATTTAATTAACTATATATAGCGACAAATATAATACTGACTAGGTGAATAAGTCTAAACAGAATAACTTGATGTGTAGCTTGTCTGGCATCTGATGACCTCACCAGTGTGTGTATAAGAATGCAAGACTGTTAATTTTAAAAATGTTAATATTGATTTAATCGTTTTAGAATTCTTAGAACTATAGGGCACGTGCTTGCAAAGGGTAACAACTTTTCTCCAGATTTCTGTCATGTTTAAATTGATCAGTGAAATACACATTACTGGTTAAAAAACATTGATCTTTTGTTGAACCTCCTGTAAGCGGACACATTTGGGTTCAGGAAAAGTTTCTGCTTATGAGAGGTGTCCACATATGAGAATTTCGGCCGGTACAGGGCCAAAGTTGTAAAATTATGAATACGTCCTTATGTCTGACATAACATGGTTATGTCAGACTTCTGACATAACCATGTCAGAACTTCTCAACATAAATGGCCTCTCAAATTTCTAGTCACTGCATTCTATATTTTATTAAATATTGTGTATCATTTTTAAGATTGGTTCAGTAATATGATTCTCAGCTACTGTAGTACAGTATAAGTATGATTTTGTAAAGAAATTTGTATTCGTTGTACAGAAAAATCACTAAATTTTCCGGATGTCTCCTGATGGGAGCTAAATGAACATACAAAAAAATCTATATTTTAAGACAACAAGTTTCTGTGTCCGCTTACGGGAGGTGTCCTGTCTGCTTACGAGAGGTAAAATTGCTCTAGAGATAGAAAGAACAAAGTGGCCTTTGAATTAGTGTCCATTATGGGAAGTGTCCACTTACGAGAGGTGTCTGCACATGGAGGTTCAACTGTATTTTTGGAAAGGTTAGGTAATAAAACCTTGTTTTTTTACAAGGTTATATATTGACAAGGTAATCTTATTCTGTATTAACCACTTCATTGTTAATTCTACGATGCAATAAAACGTTCTCCACAGGACTTTTAGGCTTCTTGATACACCATGATGCTTGGGACTTTCATCATGATGCTTTTGGGTAAATTTAGAGATAATTTGGATGTGTTGGGCCTTTAAATATGGAACATGATTGTGACAAATACTTTTAAGCCTCCTAAATTATTAAACTTAATTTCTAAAAGCACGCATATACACACGCGAAGATAATAAATCCACTAAGCATAAGACTAAAGATATTGTATATATTCCCTTCTCCCTACTTAATCATGTTGAATGAAATAGAAGCATTTATGTTATACCATCTCAAATGATTCCTTGGAGAATTCACTTCATATAACTTCAACAATCTACTTCATTTGACTGCATTCCCATAGTGCAGTCTATTTCCTACGTTTTAACTCACTATATTGTTTTTCCAGAAACAAAAATAATCGTGAAGAAAATTTAAATAGATGTTTCCTCCCATGATACCACTATGATTTAAAGTAATATTTGGATTGTGTAACATGGTCAATTAGTTCAGGGGGTAGCATTAAAGCCTTGGACTCTACATCGTCTTGTAAAGAGGTAGTCTTGGTTCAAGATGATAATAGAATTCATATTCGAGGAAAGAAAATCATCTGAGGATAATTATGTCTCATAATAGGTAGATCTTAAAACTGGTACTTATGCTCGACTCACTGAAGCAAAAAAATTCAAATCAGGAATCCATTATTCCTCCATTTCCATATCGTTGATTATTTTAAACAGGCCTTAATTAGTCATTTGTCAGAATGTAAAGCCTACTCGACTTGTCTTTATACTTTCATCTCCAGGCACCCTGGAAATCTGGGTCCATGCCAGTCATGCCCACTCTCCTCAGGTCTTGCTTTAAGCATTTTTAGCTGATCCGCTACATAGCGGAGCAGCTATTGTTACTGTACGAAATCATCTTTTTCACTATTCTTATTTCTTTCCACCATCAATTTTGTGGACAAGATTCCGCAAAATTGACAAGCTAGTAACATGAAAATTTCAGATATCATAGAACTGAGTCAGGAATAGATACATGAACAAATTCATTATCAACAGTGACACGTGACGCCATTTACGCACAAAAATGTGTTTTTCTTGAAATGTTAATAACAACCTAACTAATTTATGTTTGTAGATCATAATTGGTGAGCATAAACTTCATGTTGACCTTGAACGTTACATCGTTCAAAAGGTCACGCGCGCCGCATTACGCGTGCGTTAAAATTTTAAAATGCTCAAAATCAAATTTTGATTACATTAGAGCACGTTTGAGGCCATTTGCAACTTTTAACATTTTGACCCAAATTTTACGTACGCGTGCCCATATCGCACTCGTAGCGCGCACTAATGACTAAATTAATGTTTTTTCACATTTTTGGATTCCTGACACTGTATTGACAAATTAGAATGTCTTTCAGTCACTTCAGGTGCACTGATAGTGGTCTACGGGTGCATCAAAGTTAAGAATACGTGCGCTCGTTTTTGCCAAAAACAGTGAAATTATGCTAAAAATATGCATGATTTAAACAGTTATAGCTGCTAAACGGCACGGGAACTCTCAAATTTTATTTCATATTATGAAAGCATATGACATGTAGATATGACATGGTGTGTCGTTGAGGTGGTCAGGACATGATGACGTCATCAATTTTTAACATTTTTAAACATTTTACTTAAAAAAGCATGTTTTTAAAACTATTGTAGTTTAATTTGAAGTTATCTCGGTAACTCGTCGTCGATTTTCTTCGAAATTTTGATATTTTAGAGTTAAGATATGTCTTTTAGTTTACCATTTCCATTAGTTTAATTTTGACTACGCTAAAATGGTTAAATTGTGACGTCATCTACACGCACAAATTTTGCTTGTACAGACTTGTGGCAGGTATGTTGTTCATGTGGGTCCATGCCAGTCATGCCCATCCTCTTCAGGTCTTGCTTCAAGCATTGTTCTCATGTCTTTTTCGGTTTTCCTGGTCTTTTTTTTTGTCTGTCTACTAGGTCCTCGTCGAGTGACAACTTAAACATCCCTTACCATGTTTATCCAGCCAGTGATAAAGAGCAACAAGTACAGGCTTGTGGCAAGTCTACTAAGGAGGCAATGTCAGACATTCCAAACCTTCAATGTTCAACAGTGGAAAGATAACCTGAAAGTGGAAGCCTCTGTCCAAACACATGTTAGCAACAAAAGGCAACAAATATTTTTGGACACAACAGTAGAGAACTTTAGATATAAATTGAAAAAATGTCTTTTTTGATAAAGAAGTTTAGCTCTATGTACAACAGTTATATCTATTGACAATGATATTAGTCAAGTGATTTGTTGAAATAGCATTGATAATTTAATTAAATCTATTCTATCTAATGGCCTAGAATTCAATATGTGCTGAAAACAGATTTACAGTCCAATTCATCTACATGTGTACAGTATCAAATTAATGTTGTGGTTAGCATCTTAAAAATCCTACAATGACATTTCAAGGGCAGGTTCAATCCCCTTCAGGACTACACGATTTTTTTAAACAAGTTTCTGACCGTTTGTTATTTTCTTCTAAACCCCAGTTTTGTTGTTGAGCAAAAGTGTGGCGATTGGATAAAATGGTTGACTTTTTAACTAGAATTAAATTTGTGACACGATCAATTCACTTTTGGGACAAAAATATTGTGAGGTCTCACCGTGACAAAATGAGTCTGACGGTAGGAAAATTCAAAATTGAGTTCCTAGTAGTAATGTCTAGTAGAGCATGATGTAAGCTATAATCTACACTTTAAATTACCTTTAAATCAACAATCAAAATCTATTAATCAATTAATCAGAGCGGCCTTCAAATTCTCCGATCATCATCAAAAAAAGATCCATAGTTCTAGAACTCTTTCTAGCCTAATCTAAAAAGGTCTGGTTTAGCCTGAAATTCTATTACCGTACGATAAGTCGGTGTTGAGGAAGTTGACTGTATAAGAATGTTGAGATAATATTCAATCACTAGAAAACATTTAGAAGAATCAGATTGTAGTAATTTAATAAGATGTCTTGATAGATAGTGAGTTCACTGACAAGCTAACAATATAGGTTGACTTTTACTAGGTTAAATGAATAGACAAACGAATCAAAGCTATAGAAACAGCAAATCAATCGCTTGCTGCCCTAGCTATTTCTGTAATAAACGTATGCTTAATGTTTTACAGAAACATTCATTGGTATTCTAAACAGAGTTTTGAATCTAACTGACATTGCAAAATGTTTGTTTATTGGCATATTAAGTAGAAAACTAATCAACTAATTTCAGGAGTTTAGCATGATTTAATTTGGTATCCTTATTTCCAATCTTTTATGCTATTAACATATCCCATGTTAGTGGGCTTATAATAGGGTATGTCCACCTTAAAACCGCGATTCCATGTTAAAGTTTAATGGAATTATATTAGGTTATATGTCCACATCACACACTGACTGAGATTCCATAATTCAATCATGTAGAAAGATTCTTTTCACTATAGGCCCTTTCACATAGGAAATACTGCAATGTTCCCATAACCATTCCAGCATTATTGCTGGTCTAAACCCTTTCACACAGGTCAAATTTCGGAGGGGGGGGGGGGGGGTTATAGCCCTCCTAGCGCCGCCACTGGTCACAGATCTTAATAGTAGAGGTTTCCAACTTTGACCTTTAGTCATAGTTCACTGCATAAGCAGTCATTACACAGTGGAACCTTTCATACACATCCACCCTAAGGCAGTGACGGTAATATAATGGTAATGTCTAGGGTCTGAGGCGGTCTAACGAATGCCGACACTGTGCTGGCATTGAAGGAAAAGTACCCTTTCAAATAAAACCCGGCATTTGCAATTTACCGCAATATCCCTAGTTTACAGATGTGTGAAAGGGGTTTATGATTGAATGTAGTGGGCTTGTATCAGAGACTACAATATTACAAACTATTTTATCTCATTTGTCAATCAAGAAATCAATTCTATCTACCACTCATCTATAACAACTTTATCTAATTAAGGATTAAGATAGTGTAATTGAATGAGTACCTTATACAAACTGTGCATTACTAATCAATCATAATGGTACTTCAATGCTCTAATTACTAATCTAATTACAAATTAAACTGATGTTACCATTATCAAATTAAATAATCAATGAAAGGGTTGTTATACTGTAGTAGCATGCATTATACAGTAATGTACAACCTACCGAACACACTTATACTGGTGTAAGTCCACTACATTTTACATGGAGCTCCAGTCAGTCTGATGTAGACATGTGAGGTCTTACCACAAAATGAGTCTCATAGATAGAAAATCAAAAATTTAGTCATGGGTAGGTAGGGCATGGGTAGGTAGGGAATAACTTGTGACAGTTTAACCCTTTCACTGCTGGGTGTTAGTCCCACCCATGAATTTTAAATAAATGTGAAAAAAATACTAAACAGTATTATTTCAAAATTATTTTTGTGTGTTAGGGTGGGCAATATGCTAGTCTATTGTGGGAGGGGAAAAAAATCGAAATTTGCATAATGATGATGTCACATGAAATTTCCGGCGGTAGGCCGTTTAACAACATTTTATTATCATATTATAAAGGGTTAATGAACATGAAAGTGTTCTCCCAAGTAGGCCTATGGCTTTAGACATCAAATTTACTGGTAAAAATTACAATTTACCAGTAAAAATTTGGTTTATTCAAAAATAATAATTATGAAATTTTTATTCTCATAGTTTTTGCCCTCCTTTACTCTTAAGTAATATACATAGAATGCAAGAATACCTACAGAGGTCTATAGTTATGCAGATATTTGAGGTTGGGTCAAAACTAACCAAAAAGCCATGCCTGACAAGTCATGGTTATTGGACAATTTACCAGATATTATTCTGATTAATACATTACTTATAGTTATATTGCTTTAATGAAAACATAGGACAAAAATTGTACTACATTATATCAATGATGCCTATTTATATGTAGGCTTATCTATATTTTTTTTTAAGTGTTCAGCCTATATATAGTAGGCCTATATAATTATGTCATCTTAACTCTGCTTACAATTGTTTTGGTTTCGTTCCAACGTCAGTGATCTTATTAAACAAAATGTTACTACTCTGAATTACGAATAACGTATTCCATTTATTCAATGTTAAGACCTCTCTGAGCTTGTTGAAATATTTCAAGCATTATGTAAGTTGGTCAATCAATGATAACAATGGAGGCATATATAAACTCTTGATTCATCAAGAAAGTAACAGTTCAGATATTGATGAGCAAATTAATTCCTTAACGTGAATGACCGATTGCAGCTGCAATTTCTTGACAGATAACAAGCAAAGAAATTTAAAATGAATGAATTACTTCCGTTTGTCTTCTGTATGCGCAGTTCAAGGTTTGCATTAAAACAATCTATTGTTTGCCTCGCAATTAAAATGATAAAGTAATCAAAGAGGGTCAATTTTAATGTCATTAATTTGTTTTTAGCTACAAAAAAACACCTAAATAAGAATGGCTCATAGGACAAGTAATTAATAAGAACTTGGATTTTTATTAAATAGTATTCAAAGATTTATAAAGGTAATAAATCTTGCTTCAAAATACTTATTATTAATGTTATATATTCCTTTTAGCTAGGAAAAAATGTACCTTGGTAAATTTTACTGATAATTTAGTATAACCTGCCAGTTCTAGACTAAATCATCAACATTTTAAATTTATTTTCTTGTATTCAGTCTGGCATAAAATTGGGATTCACCTACATTGTCATACAGCTGTGTAATTTATCTTTTGTAAAGTAATCATACTGCTTAGAAAAAAAAACTAAACTACTTTTTGGCTTTCCTCCCATTCTGCTAAATGTAGCACATTATCCTTATAAACTCCGAACTTCCTTTAAAAGTAAATTGCTATTTTTTTAATGCCTCTAACAAAATATAGGCCTACAGGAGATCTGACATTCTTGTTTGCACTAGTCACTTAAAGCTGAATGTTTTGGTCTTTTAATGCCTCTTGATTTTATAAGTGGAATGTTCATTTTAAATGCAATCGCCCACACGCAACTGTGAAAAAAAAACAAACATAAATCGGCATTTATTTTAGTACTGTAATTAATCCATTTTGACAGAAATTTCTAACAAATATTTGTAAGATCTGAATTTCTGAACTTTTAAGACTCACTTGCCACTCTCCCCTTATGATCCTAAAAGAATTGTGGCATAAAAAAATGGTTGTTTACAATTTCCTTGTTGTTGGTCAGTTAGTTCATTCTTCAAGAATGTGAAGAGAAAGCTAAGAATTTTGTGACTCAACAAAAAAAGTTACGTTTTGAAGCAAGTATTTGACCTACTAAATAAAACTACTGTGATGAAATGTTTATAGATTTCAGTCCTGGAATTCAAAGAAATATCTTCTGATATGTGGCAGAGACAAGCCAAGTGAGACATAAGTCGGAAAATTGAAAATTGAGGTTTTTATGGATTATAACACTACACATTATTATCTTTAACGTACAAAAAAAAAAAATCAGTTTCATACAATGTTTTCTTGCGAAATTATGAACAATCAATTTTCAAACATCTAAAATGTAAGTTATGAGAAAACAGCATTTGAAATTGTTTACAGTATCAGTATACATTGACTAAGCAAGGTCATTTTAAATTGCATTTTTGAAACATTATTTGATCATATATCTGAAAATTGTTAAGGTAGTATCAAAGTTGAATGTATGAACTGTATATTTTTTTAAATAAAATAAAATTTGAAAAAATTACCATTTTAAAATTTCTCCCTATTGTGGAAAACTAGCGTTTTTGACCTATGTCTCATTCGGTATGGCTGCCACATATAATGTATTATGAAGAAAAAAAAATAAAGACCATAATACAGTAACTTGTGTCAAGTCAACGCTTAGGCCCATATGTCACGACGATGTACTGGATGGAGAGGTTGAAGATGATGATGACTTGCATAGGAAAAACAAAAAATGGAGAATCTTGGTGCAAAACATAGCTGATTGTGGTTTGTGCCAAAGTGGAGAGGGGTACCATCTGCCATATGTCCATCCAGGACAGGAGTAGAAATCCAGATCTCCTGACGACGACAGTGCGAGAAATCTGGCCTCCATGCGAGTCTAAAATAACCAGGCATCTTGTAACTAACAGTCACTCGCTCACTCACAATCCACATTCAGAAGCAACTGAACCATAAAATATAATTGATAATGCAAATATTGAGCCACATAATAAGAAATATGCAATTTTATTTCTAAAACCGAGAGAATGACGGTAATATAACGGTAATATGTCTAGGGTCTGAGGTGTTCTAACGAATGCCGGCACTGTGCCAGCATTGAATGGAAAGTACCCTTTCACATTTGTGAATTACCGCAATATTCCTAGTTTAAAGTTCTGTGTGAAAGGGGTTTTTGAGAGTGTTGACAGCTGAAAAATCTCATCTAAGGCACAAATTTTTCCCTCCCTGTCAGGGAATTTTTTCCCACCTGTTGTGGACATTGCCCTGCTGTCAGGGAAATTGTGGCACCCCACTGAAGAAAGCCTGAATTACTGTAGAACACCTTTGTCAGGGATGTAGCTAGAAAAATTCAAGGGTGGGCCAGCAACAATGTAAGGGTGGGTGCCATGATGACTAAAAACAGTATTTTTACCCTTTTCAGAGGCTTAGGGTGGGTGGCAGGTTAAAATTAGGCTGGGTGGAAGGTCTTAAAATAAGCTTTAGGGTGGG
>JAOTQE010009646.1:0-11088 GCA_025631205.1 Nesometra sesokonis | reverse complement strand
GCAAAACGAAATCTGGATTTAAACCCCCCCCCCCCCCCCAATCTCACACTTTGTAAATCACATATAACGTGCTTACTTACGACATTTTAGTTTTCACAATGCAAAGAGCCTCAAATTTCTAGACACCACATTCTATATATGATTGTTTTATGTATTATTTTTTACAATCATGATTTTGAGTCATTACAGTATAGAAATTGTATATAGAAATGTGGCAGAGCCAAGCCAAATGAGACATAAGTCGGAAAATTGAAAATTTAGTTTTTTTTATAGATTATAAAACTACACATTATTATCTTTAACATGCACAAAAATCAGTTTCATATTATGTGTCCTTGTGAAGTTATGAACAATCGAAGTTTGAACATTCGTTCGTTCGTTTTGAGAAAACTGCATTTGAATATTATTTATCCGTATACATTTACTAAGCAAGGTCATTTTGAATTGCATTTTTAAAACATTTTGTGATCATATATCTGAAAATCGTTATGGTAGTATAAAAGTTGAAGTATATATTTTTGCAATAAAATAAAATTTGAAAATAAATAACCATTTTTTAATTTTGGACTATTGTGGAAAATTATCATTTGTGACTTATGTCTCATTTGGCTTGGCTCTGCCACAAATGTGTATTCATTGTCCAAACAATCATAAACATTTCTGAAGTGGCCACTCATGAGAGGTAAATTATCATACAAAAAATAAATTTTATGTCAAAAGGTTTTCGTCACTGAGAGGTACCAAATGCACTCTAATTAGCAGGGCTCCCAAGCTGGGAAACCAGAAATCCTGGAGATTTTGTCGACCAGTGTTTTTAACTGATTTTGGGTATTATATGAGCATCTAAAAGTGAAATCTTACAATTAACAATACTTTGATTGTTACATATAACAGGGTTTTACTAGTAAGAGTTGCTATATTAAGTACAATTCTTGACAAAGAACATTGAAAACACCATTTAGTGCTCAAATAAATAAATAATTTGCAAAAATCCTGGAGATAATCATGAAAAATTCAGATTCCTGGAAAAAATTGTGTATTTCCTGGAGCCCTGGAGATCAAGTGAAATTCCTGGAGATTCCAGGCTAATCCTGGAGACTTGGGTTCCCTGAATTAGATAGGACGAATAAACAGGCTTTTGAATGAGTGAACGTTTTGGGCAGTGTCCGCTTATGAGAGGTGTTCACACCAGAAGGTGCAACTGTATTATTATTTTCAATTAACTTAAATTGTTTTTTGGCCATTTTCATTTCATTTTACAGAGCTCCCTTTGATGTTTCTTTGGTTATTCTAATTATTCTATGTATTGTAATCATCACTTCGTGGACAGAGAACTACGGCGACTCATCAGGAAGCATTCTTGCATCCTTCTCTTCAGCCCTCTCAGCCATTAAAAATGGTAAATAATTAAAAATAGGATTACTGTATGTATGGTGTATATATTGTAT
This sequence comes from Nesometra sesokonis, assembly GCA_025631205.1. Taxonomy (NCBI): domain Eukaryota; kingdom Metazoa; phylum Echinodermata; class Crinoidea; order Comatulida; family Antedonidae; genus Nesometra; species Nesometra sesokonis. The sequence goes on along the minus strand of JAOTQE010009646.1, from coordinate 9,640 downwards.
TTTTCAATGCATATTTTGTACTGTAATTTGTAAATAATTTATGCCAAATCAGGACTGGTGGAAGCATTATAAAAGTGATCAGGCAGAGTTGGAGAGTCCACACCATATTACATTTTTGTAAAGTTTTTTTTCTTCCACTTGTCAAAAAGTGGTCCGGCAAACGCCTGACCAGCCGGACCATTCTGCTGGCCTTGCAAATAACAGGAAGTGGAATGAAATCGTTTCTCTAATCTTTCATTATTTTCTGTATTTATAAGATTAACAGCAAAGAGTAATTAATAATAAACCTATTTGTGATAAAAAAAAAAACAGATTAATTTATGGAGATTGTGTTAATGATTTAGGGATCATAATTCAGAGTTTTCTGTTGTGATTTGGAAAAGGGCATTATATCTACTGTTGAGATTTGGAAGTTTTTATTTCATAATCATAATCATAATCATAAACTTTATTCATCCTCATAATGAGAAAATTACATTGCTCGTCTTAGAAAAACAGTAAAGATATTAAATCGCTTTAAAACTGAATTAAATTACAATAAATGAGAAACAGTTCTTAGACAACCAGTCCTTGGTGTTCCTGGATGCCTGTTGGTATGAAGGAGTAAAGATAGCAGTTTGTATCAGCAGCCACAGACCTCAACCGCCCACTACGAGCACTTCTGAGACCAACTATTTCAGCATGTAAAGGATGACTTTTGTCTAGGGCATCCTATGTAATATAATGTGTAGTTTGATTTATATAGCGTCTTATACAGTAGAGTCTCAAGGTGCTGTGGACCAGATGTTACACATTCATATGGATGTAATCTATCGTGTGAATTGGTGTTATACCCCAAAAATGTTGTGAAAATGGCATTTTAATATGATATATTATCATTGTCTAATAACAAGCATGTTTTGCTCAATATCTGAATTAGGATTTTTTGAAAAAAAATGCCTTTTCTAATTTTGAGAAGCCTCAGTTTAGACTCTTTCACACCCCCGCAAATGTTGAATACTTAAAATGTTTATATAACTTCACTTCACCTTCAATTTCTATAATCTGATTGCAGATCGCATTATACTATACCTGGGCTTAGTCCAGTCCCTGTTTGAGGGTGCTATGTATACTTTTGTCCTTGAGTGGACCCCAGCGCTTGAGTTTGCTCAACCTGTTAATTTCAATCGCCAACCGGATGAACCAGTAATTCCACATGGATGGATTTTTACCAGCTTTATGGTTAGTATATAGAGTTGGCTGAACAGTAAGCATTCTGTTACTCATATTTAATTACATTGGTTAGTATGAACACATCAAGACTTAGCTGAAGAAACAACCTACTGTAGTACTCATATTTAAGTCTTTTGCCCATATTAACCGACTATAGTCTTAGTTCGAACTAGGCTTAAAATAGCACTTTGTATAGATTTTGGCTAATCATACAATGGGTATAAAGGGTACATTTTGTTACCAAAAATAATAGCAGTGTCCAATTTTAGGTTTAAATTATTGTTTAAATTTATTTAGTCAGTTATTTAGTCTATCTCAAGTAAGGCTAGAAAAATCATTCTTGCAGACTCGCGATTTAGTCGAGGTTCCATCGATTTAGTTGAAGTTCTAGTCATAGTTTATTTTAAGAATATTAAATGACGTCATTTTAAAGTTTACGACTATAGTCGGTTTTAAGAATGCGGGCATATTTGTTAATATGTACAAACCAACAGTTAACTGAACAAGCACTGTAATACCCATATTTAAGTATATGTGTATTATTCACAAATCAGAGTTAGCTAAACAGTGAGAAGCACTATTTTACTCTGTGTCAGCATGAACAAAATATATGCACATGTACATAGCTAGCTATTGGTTTCTAGATTTAGACTAGATATTATTTATTTTACCCGAATCTGACGTGTAGATGTACCGAATACTAGTACTGAGAATACTCGCGAACAAATTCTGATTATTGGGCTTGAATTCTATCCCTAGTCTGTTATCTATATGATATATATCCCTAGTCTATATCTATATAATAATAATACGTTTTTCTATCCAATAATGCAAGCTCAGTGGTCTAGTGTTATAGATGCCAGGCTAGTTACCTGGAGATTGTGGGTTCAAATCCCACTCGAGAACAACTTGCAACTGTACTAATTATTTGGCACATTTACACATCTGAGTTGGGCAAAACAATTTATATCTAATATTCTCTCTGATGCAAAAACGTATTATTATTTTAAGATCAATCTCAAAACCCACCTATTTAATAACTAGCATGCGAAGCGCCTTTGATTTTTACTACGGTTTAACGAATTGGCGCTATATTAATGATTGATTATTATATTATTGATTATATACATTGCAGTACCCACTGCTTCTTGGGCTCGAATTTTATCCCTAGCCACTAAGTGCAAGCTCGGTGGTCTCAGTGGTACAGATGCCAGGCTAGTTACCTGGAGATTGTGGGTTCGAGTCTCACCTGAGAACAACTTGCAAATTTTTTCGCAAGTATTCTCAACTGTACTAATTGTTCGGTACATTTACACGTCAGAGTTGGGCAAAAAAAATTATATCTAGTATTCTCTGACGCAAAAACGTGTTATTACATACATTGCAGTACCCGCTGCTTATTGGGCTCGAATTCTATCCCTAGCCACTAAGTGCAAGCTCGGTGGTCTAATAGTACGGATGCCAGGCTAGTTACCTGGAGATTGTGGGTTCAAGTCCCACTCGAGAACAACTTGCAAATGTTTTCGCAAGTATTCTCAACTGTACTAATTGTTCGGTACATTTACACGTCAGAGTTGGGCAAAACAAATTATATCTAGTATTCTCTCTGATGCAAAAACGTATTATTACATAGATTGCAGTACCCGCTGCTTATTGGGCTCGAATTCTATCTCTAGCCACTAAGTGCAAGCTCGGTGGTCTAGTGGTACAGATGCCAGGCTAGTTACTTGGAGATTGGGGGTTCGAGTCCCACCTGAGAACAACACGAATTTTTTTGTAAATATTCTTGCAAATGTTTTCGCAATTATTCTCAACTGTACTGAGTATTCGGTACACTTACACATCAGAGTTGGGCAAAACAAATTATATCTACTATTCTCCATGAGGCAAAAACGTATTATTATATAGGATCCACCCAAAACATACATTGTGTTATATTATTTTTCATTTGTTTTATATATTTGGAACTAATAAAATAACACAAAAATGAACGATCAGTATTGTATTTATAAATTTAAATATGACATTCAAATTTAGAATGTTTAATTTGTGAAATTTGGAAGGAATGGGACTTGACTAAGTTTAGTTTCAAACAGTAAATATAATTGAATACTAATATATTAAGAAAAATATAATCATTTTCAGGTATTTAATACCGCTGCTTTAAAAATAAATTGATGTATGTAGTAATGCATTATGAAACACCTGTAGGTATTGTTTCCAGAGTGACAGAAGTATAAAAAAAGAAGAGTTAAAGATGTATGTGACCAAATGGAACAAGGAAAGCTGAATGATTGAAACGGAATGTCGGTTTAACTATAACTGGAGGGAAAATGAATAGCCTTAACAAAACAAAAGTTAATTTTAAATACAACCTACAATCAATTAGGGGTAATAAATTACAGTTTAAGTATAATGATTCTTCTTCAAGATTTAGAAATAATTTTTAAAACAAATCTTTGAATACATTCAATTCTGTTTATACAGATTTTATAGCTAGGATTAGAATTAAATGATGAAATATATATACTCGATCATTACAGGTTTTTTTAAGAACTGAAAACATATTCTCTAGGTTTCCTAGCAGACTCCTCCTTTAAGAGCCATTCATGCAAAAACCTGTTTGTTGTTCCTATCTAATTAGTGCATTTATTTTTTATTTTTTGATTTACAACTTACCTCATGAAAGCGACCACCCCGAAAAATTTTGTGAATTTTTGGACAACAAAGACAATTAATGTCTTTTACAAATTCCTGCCCTGTAATGACTGCAAATCATATTCTGAAAAAAAAACTGATCTTGAATAATAATAAATATTGCTTGATGAAATATAGAAAATGATGTTTAGAAATTTTAGAAGCCATTTGCAGTGAGGAAGCCATGAAATGTGGGACATAAGCATGCATATATAGTTTTTAAAAAGGGTGCCTCTCTATTGTCCGAAGTTCATGTATAAGCGGACATTTTTTTAGACTTGAGTCCGCTTACGAAAGGTTCAGCTGTAACTAAATCTAGTTTTACTAGCTTTGTTATTAATCATTTTATTCTGGCCAAAATTCTAACATTTTCCACTCTTTAATTGTTGTATACATTTGTATTTTGTCAAATATTTGATATTAGATTAATAATAATAAATAATTTTTATCTTTATAATTTTAGGTGGCTGTCATGATAGGATCATCAGTGTTCAAACTTCTCAACAAAGCTATTGCCGTTGAATCGTTCATGCGTATCATTCTTCTTGTTGCCATGGTATCCTTGTCGGCCCCTATATTTTTACCAATGGTAAGATGTTTTCTATTCTGGTATGAACCTACCCAGAGGATATGCCCACCTCAAACATTTGCATGTTTTATTATTAAAACATTTCTCTTGTTTACGATAAGATGACAGTTCCTATGAGATTATTCTCACTTGCCTCATGAAGCTAGGCCTGTATTGTGTTGTGCCTCAGCATTTTACGGAGGTCACATTGATAATAAGTTTTTTGTGTTGTTGCTAAAATGTACAAAGACATAACCAGTTATTTGCCATTCTAATCATCAAACCATGTCATTTATTTAACCCTGTTTTCTAATCGCTTTTTTTCAAAGTGGTCCAATTTTTTGCATTTTTTAGTAGATTAAATATTAACATATGGTCCGAAGGCTCCATGTAGTGTTAATTTTAAACCATGGACCGTAGTCTACAGGGCCACATTTATAACAAGTTGGGGTATCTGACAGAGATGTGCTGAGCGAGGTTTGGACTCCTAACCGCAAGGTCTGGACCCAGAAAATGCACACTGCACCATCTGTCTACTCCTTATGTCATATATCATTGATTAAAAAAAAAACCAGTTTTTATTGGTTTTTCTCTCCAGTAGAAACATGCCCAATTTATGTTGGCTTAATATTTTCTTTGTATTCCAGAACCTACCAGTAGTATATACAGGGTTTCTGATGTTTGAAATGTGTATTGGTGTCTTTTGGCCTGCATTGATGGAGATGCGCAAAAAGTATCTCCCAGAAGAATGTAAGTTTTACAATACAAAAGCTTTTACAGCACAAAAGTAAACCCACTACCAATCAGTGCTACCCACATCAGTGTAACCAACACCCATCAGTGGGTCCACATTAGACTGGAATTAATAATAAACCATTCTGTTTGGTATTTCCTACTTTCCCCATTTAGTACTTTTAATAGAAGTTAAAGAAGAATCTGGGAGTGCAAGCACACTCTTCCACAGGAATAAGTTATTTAAATCATATTTATATTTTGTGTTCTTGATCAGCAGAAAGTAGAAACTTTGTATTGTACATCTATTTAGATTGTACTTTGTCTCTCAGGTTTTGATGATAATAAATGGAATTGTTTAACAATAAAAATTACAAATTCAGTTATGCCTTTACAATTTTAGCACCTCCTAAAGTCAAATCATGCCTTCTCCGGGTGAAACAATCCAATGTCCCTGAGAAGTATATTAAATGCAGGTAAAGTGTTGCGTGATTATGTCTTCCTCCACACACACAAGTTAAGATCAATGTGTTAAAATTTGTTCAAAAAATACTTACTTGTTTCTGATTTCAGCTCGTGCTACAATCATGAATTTCTATAGAATTCCTTTAAATTTATTGGTTATAGTCATCCTGTTACAGGTAAGCATATAATTAACAATTATGTATAAAGTATTATTGTATATTACTAAATTTGAAAAAATACATTAAAGGAACTTCTTCTAGGTGCCATATCTAAACACTTCGGCTACCATGGTGTGCCATTTTGTCCTGTTGTTAGCTCTTCTCCACAGCTCCTCTTCCTCATGTTGAGCTCCATTTTCCTCCAGCCATTTCTTCAAACATCAACATGTAACTCTTTTTCTTCTCCTGCTTCTCCCTTTTTCAATCCTTCCTGTCAATGCCAAATTCTCCAAATCTTTTCTAATCACATGAACCATAAATCTCATTTTTCTCATTCTCGCATCTCTCACCAGCTTCTTATCTACTCCAGCTATACAAAACACTTCCTCATTGCTAACTTTGTCTGTCCACTAACCTTCAAAATCACATCACAGTCAAGTTTAGGTGACATTTGTAGAGTAACTCATGAGCCAAGAGCACAGCTCCAGGGAGGCTATTTATTTTTTCATGTGTTCCGGGTGGTTGCGGTGGCAGTGGTTGTGATGCATTTGGTTGGGCAGTTTTTACCATGTTAACTAGAATTCTATAAGTCCGATTGTTTTTAAACTTTGCGGACTGCAAGATTAAAACAAGAAGATGGACCATATTGATTTTGGGCCTTCTCCGATTATTTTTTTACATGATTTCAATGGTACGGCAAAACCTTGGTAATTTTTTTGTTACATAGGTTTATAACTGAATAAGTATGGATAGAATATGAGGTTTAATAACTAAGTACATACAGTATTGTAGTAATAGATAGATATAAAGTTTGTGTTTTAAAAAAATAAAACAACCGTTTCATATGGTGGCAAACCAAATTCCAAAATTTGAAAAAAAATCCAAGAGATTGAGGAAAATTCTTGGTTGATTTGACATGGAATTACCCTTTTGCGAATTAATTCAACATGACATTTTTATCATTTTCAGTGTTTTGACTTTTGTTTTGACTTTTTTGTAGGATTTGAAGATGTCTGCTATCTTCAAGAGCTGTTGTCTGTTTTTATTTATTGCTTTTCTTTCTCAGTGTCTACTGTACAAGTAAGTTTTTTAACTAATACTTGATAAATTTAAATTTTATTTTTGCTCTGTTGAGGAGATGAAATGCTTTTTTCTGTTGTCGTTTTCATAGATGCTTCTTTTTATATTGCGCATTTTAAATTTTACCTTTAAGAATTAAGGACTAAGGCTTTTTCATATGAATAGTGGAAAAAAATTGCAATCATGAGAATACTTTTCAAATATAATTTGTTGTTTTGTAGTCTTCTCAACATGGCCTTAGCTTGTTCATTCGATAGGGAAACATTTTGATTGGTCACTACTACTAGTAAACATTCATTTCGATCCACCCACTTACCAAATATGGATGGGCAAGATTACATCATCCTGATATTCTTGAGAAGTATTTTACAAGTTGCTTGTACAGATTAATAGTATAGACTGATTGTGATCATTGGTGGCGCTGCATAGTTAAAAAAATCAACCAGATACAAGCGAGTTGGGGCAAGTCTACATACCTGGCTGTTTGTCTTGTGCTGGGATTTTCTTCTATCTAATAGGACAGCAGAGGTCCCAAGTTGTAAAAACAGAATTCCTGGAGATTTTCTTGTGGTCATCCATACACCATTTGTAATGTGTACACTTCACAAAATGTGTGTAAATTACACATGTTTAAACACATTGCTTATATGAAACAGTAGTTTCTGATTTTGTACTGTTTATAAAACTTCACATTTCTTTTTGTCAATTAATATTTTGAAAAAAATAGGCCAAAAATATGGTGTAATTGAGAAAACTTTTCAAAACCTGGAGAATTTGATAATTCCGGGAGCCCGGGAGATGATCCTAAATTCCTGGAGACTCCAGGACAATCCTGGAGACTTGGGAACTCTGGGACAGTAATGATTGAGGGAATTGACATCTAATAAGACACTGATTAATATTGGCAGCTGTGCCATCTGTCTAAAGGAAGAAAATCAAGTTTGAAAATGCCTTAATTCACACATTCAGGAGATATTCTGTATTTTTTTAACAGTAGTACCATACAGTTGAACCTCCCTGTGCAGACACCTCTCGTAAATGGACACCTCCCATAGCGGACACAAATTCAAAAGTTTTGTTTGTTCTTTCTATCTATTCAGTGCATTTAGTGCCTTTCGTAAGTGTCCACCTCCCGTAAGTGGCTGTGGACACGCATCTGAAAATTCAGATTTTAACTTGTTAATATATTTTCATCTTGGAAATTTGAGAGACAATTTGTGTTAAGAAGGCTGTTTAATGTTGAAACATAGCATGTATATGTTTGGCTCTCTATCATATGAAATTATCTTAATAAGCACACCTCGCTTAAAGGGCAGGTTCACCCAAAAACTTATCTTCCTTATATGTTTAAGTTTATCATAAAAAGTAAATTCAGCCCTGTTTTTGAATTTTTACGATTCATTTTACGTATCATAATTATTGGTGAAATAGACGAAAATTGCTAAGTGGGGGAATAGGTCAAATTACAAGATAGAATCCCTATTCTTTTACATACAAATTGTCTGAAAGAGGGGTATTTTTAAGTAAATTGTGAAAAATCTATGGTCATTCTAAAAATATATAGAAAAATACTTTTCTTGTGTGTTTTGACCAAATTGTTCATTTCTAAAGTTTTTATATAGTGTAAAGTAGCCATTTTTATTTGATAATAAAAAATTACCCACTTTGCCTTTTTTGTGTAAAAGAATAGCGATGAATCTAACGTTTATTTATATATATTTTTTAGTTCATGAGACTCAAGGGAAAAAAATCCTAAAAATTCCCAAATAGGGCTGAATATACTTTTTATGATTAACTAAAACATATAATGAAAAGTAATTTTTTGGGTGAACCTGACCTTTAAGCGGACATGTTTCCAGGACCTAAAGGTGTCCACTTACGAGAGGTTCAACTGTTATTTCTTTCTTATTCTATAAATTGCAAAGTTCATTTGAATAAAGAGTTTTCATTATGGTAAATAAGTTCTAGGTGTATTTGCAAGAATCTCACCACTTTTATTAAGTTCATTATTCTAGTTGTTTTTAATATACCATATTTGATAATTTTTTTTACAGAGCTATTTCATCAACTTGCCATTGCCCTACACACTCCAGCATATCAACTGAAATCAAAGAACCTGTAATACCGTATACAGATGACACAACTGATGATGAAGATGCACTTACTCCTAAAGATAATGTTTATGTTAAAATATGAAGTGTTGTGGGTCGAGGAAAATTGGGAGAATACACTCAAAGAGTACATACAATCAAAGACATGTCGTTTAAAATTTTCACAGCTTTATTGTCAACTATAGAGTTATGGTGTACTGTATTGTCACTTGAAATTCTTAGTTTTTTGTCATTTTCAAGTGACAATTACATCAACTGATATAGTTAAGATGTACTGTATTTTCACTTTAAATTTTCTCAATTTTGTGGTCATTTTTAAAAGTAACATTTTTACATATTGTTATGTACTTTTTCTGTATTTTATTGTGACGCTTCAAACATTTTCATTTAATACGCAAATTTGATCGACAAAGCAGCTGACATGAAATCTACTGATTTTTCACTTCTCAAACTTGGCACCTCTGCAAACTGAATATTTTCATAATATTTATTGTTAAAAATATCCATGTAATAAGATATATGCAATTTTATTTCTAAAAAAATAATAATAATAATAATAATTCGATTTTTATATAGTGCCTTACACAATACAGTCTCAAGGCGCTGTGGACCAGATG
>JAOTQE010009635.1:0-11088 GCA_025631205.1 Nesometra sesokonis | reverse complement strand
CTAGTATCTGCCGAAAGGGGGGGGGGGGGGTGCACTTTTCCATTCCGGGTGGCCGTGGTCGTTAAATTTTTTCTGACTAGCAAAAAAAAGGCGTATTTTGGGTTTTTTTGTAAATTTTTGACCCGGCACACCTAATATAAGGGGGACGTAACGTTTTGGCGATAATATCCGCCCCTGAAGCGCCTTTTTCCCTTCTTGAATGTTTCTTTAAAATGAATATTTAACAATAAAAGTTTAGCAGGGCCAGAAATTCAGTAGACTACTCAAATCTATGACTGACTCAACTCTGTTGCATATTCCAAGACTTGGCGAAAGGTCATTTCAAGTAGTAGCACCTACACTTTGGAGCAGCTTACATGAGATGTGGCAAATGTGACATCCTTCAATGTATTCAGAAATAAATTGAAAACGCACCTTTTACACTGCATTCTATTAGCTTTTCCCCCCATTTGTAATAGCGTTAAATTAAAATAATGTAGTTACTGTACCTACTTTACATCATTATGGCCCCAGTGAATTATGTTTCTGCTAGTCAATTGTCTTAAAGAACATTTGTAATTCTGTTTGGTTCTTCTGCTAACGTAGTCTTTCTCTTTGACATCTATGCCCCTTCCCACATTCACAATTTTTGCTACAATGGAGCATGATTTTTTAAAGTTCCAAATCGCATCGTAGTGATTCGTCCTCAAAAAAGTTCAATTTTGCATTTTGTTAAAACCCTACTAGGATGCCGTCAAGATGTATGATGTCACAAATGTGAATGAGCGACATCATTTTTACCAATCAGTACGGCAGAGTTACGAAGTGATATGATTTACCAAGATTTAAATTCGGCGTTACTATGTGCTCTTTTGTGGCAAAAATCGTGAATGTGGGAAGGCGGCATTTGTTTGGTTAGCGTAGGATCATTTAGTTAAGATTTGTTTTTAAGCATATTAAGACTTCCATAATGCAATATTAAACCTTACTGCCTAAATGTGGGCATATGTTTATTTAAATTTTGATTAACAACATAGTGTCTGTTAATTGACATGTCTTCATTTGAATTTTATTTAACTTATTTTATCTCCTTTTAGCTGTAAGTAATAAAGTAATTTATTTTATTGTAGACTATCCTATGTTTCGGTTTTCATGCTTCTTTGGCAGTATAATATTTATCTAGGTGAGGTTTATTGCACAGGTTTACAAGAAGAAACATGAGTGGTTTGTTTGCTATCACTGTAGCAGACAACTCCACCAAACAACTGCTCTGAAAATGTCCTCTGCTCAAACAGCCTTCAAAAGCAAATATTTGAACATATCCACTTAGAAACCAAACATGCAAATTATTAATTCGTAATAAACTTTTGAGCATTAAATGTTGTTTATTGTTGTCTGTGAAGAGTGTCTAAGGTTAATCTGTAGTTTTGTTTACAGACGTTATCAAAAGTAGCTTATGTTTGATGATTTTGTCAGAATCTGAGCCTTATTTTATTAGTAACTTTACTTCTTGTATTAGGTATTTGAATAAACACCCTGCTTTGATGTTTTCCCGTACGCTTGCGGTTAATGGTTTTCAATTTACATTATAAACCACAAACTAGAAAAAAAGTCTATATAAAACAAAATGGAGGACAGGAATAAAATGGAAAAAGTAACTCAAAAGTCAGCACTCAAATCACAGTATGGTGGTACGTCATCAGCACTGACCATGGAAAAGATCATAGTCCAGGCACTGGCCTAGACAGAGATAATGCGCATGAATATCCATATCTGTTTCAATGACACATCATCAGTATCCTAGTCTGTAATGGTAATGGTGTTACCATGATGTATGTCCGTACCTGATGTATGAGCGTGTCACAGGTACGGTCTTGGTATCATGTGAATTAACCATATTATATTGATTTGTTATGACCATACCAGAAATGCTGTTGTAAACGCATAGAGGCTTGGTATTTATGTGTGCTATAAATGGCCAACAATACCAATACATTGTACCCATCTAGGTGTTAAAACCATATCAGGTTCTCTATATGAATATCTATATCAATGAACATGTACCTAAGCCATACTGGTCCATACCAATGACCATGGCTCATCTTGGTTTCTAAACCATATAGGGCCTGTTGTTAAATCATCCAGCTGGACATGATCATATACTAGGCCTAGTCTCAGTATGTTATGTGTACCATACCAGTGTTTCTTTATAAGTCTACTGGCCAAGCTTCATAAATGACTTACATGTCACATACGTTCATTCTGTATGAATGACCATGTCGGTTATTCATATGAATGAACTTGCATCTGTGTGTTGTGGTCAGTGATTGAGTGTCCACTCTTGCTGTGTAGAGTGACCATTCATTTCATTGATGACCTCATGTCCATGGTAGTGGTCATAGTAATTTACTGGCCAAGCCCAAAGTCAACACTGCAGGGGATGTCTGTAACAGCTGCCATGCCTTCATACACTATATTGTCCTTTCGTTTCTCATGATCAAGTATGTTATATTATATATTAATTATAAAATTATTGTATGTGATAACTGTGCACAGGAATATACACAACTACAGTAGTTAAACTTGCCTAAGTCCAATCCAAAGTGACATTCAGAAAGAAAAATTGAACTTAGAGATTTTTATTTAATAGAAAACATACCAAAATGGCATGAAAAATAATTTGGAAATAATTTGACTTAGCCAAGGCCAACTTAAGCAAGTTTAACTGTTTTTTTTAATTAAGTAGTTTTAGTAGTTCACAATATTTGTGTAGTATTAAACCGTTTTACCAATATTAAATACTTCCTATAAACTGAAGACAATCTCAATGATCAGTCTGTTGGGCACTGTTGCAGATGTAGGGGATGGGACGTGTCTCCTTCACATATTTTTGACTGGGGGTTATCTCATTTCCCCCCCCCCCCCACTTTCTGACGGGAAACTAATATTTGTTTTAATAAAATAGAAAGTATGGCTATTTTAATAAAAGTATAATCCAAGACGCTCTGTATGGGCATCTAGAGACTTATTATTTTCACAAATGTTATGTATGGAAGGAGATTATCCCTACCCCCTGGCACAGTCAGTCCTTCTGTGGTCCCAATCCCACTCTCCACAGTGGATCTGAGCCCCTACTATTGAGATCGATTTGATTTTAGATAAACAAAATATAGTAAACATTGTGCAGTTAAAATAAAAATGAAATATTCTTTGAATAATTCGCAATCAGTGTGTGTGTGGCTCAATTTCTTTGTTTCTAGGACAGAGGTCAAACATCACATGACATTCGCAGACCATGACCCGAATATATGTAGACACGGCATGCTGAGAGTATATAGTCTCCACTCCCCAGGCTTTAGGTCATAGATTGTTTGCTAATGACACATTAAAATGTTGTTTATTTTAAGACTATTGCTCAAATTCTATTCTGAGACACTCATTACAAAAGGTCTTTAGTAATCAGAGTTTTAGTCATCTTGAAACTGTATGCCCGTCGGTTGGGTCGATTTCAATGCCTACCGTGTACACACTATTTAATACGGTATACAGTACTTATTCATTCTGTACATGTGATCCTTGGTTATTCCGCTATAATTATATTAATGCATTTAAAGCATTACAAATTGCTATGTACACAAACACTTCTACGTATTCTGCATTTGGTATTTCATTATATATATAAATTTAATTTAATTGTTTATCTTAATGTACTTGATTAGTAACTGTGAATTTTATGTTTTTGGAGTTTCATTGTGCTTTGTGTTTGTAGAATGCAACTCAACTGGCAATAAGCCATTTCACAGTTTCAACTGCGCATGTGCAGATTAAGGTCAACTAATAAAACGACATTGCGGCAAATAAGTAAGAGCCGCGCGTCGTTATTACTTGACCATGGTAACGCACATGCGCAATTGAAACCATGAAATGGCTTATTCAATCAACGATTTTCTCATGTTAAATTGTATTTATTTTGTATTAATTTATCCTTTTTTTAACTTTTAGGTATTTAGCGCCTTTTTTAGCCTTGTGATAGGAAACCTATAGTGTGGAATAGCTCCTCAAAATGCCCTAGTAAATTATTTACTTTTATATTGTTTATTATAATTTTTATTAATTAGTGTTCATTTCAGATATTTAACACATATTTCTAGCCGGACCAATGATGATTTGGAAAAATTTATTCTATCATATAGTTATTAAATATATTTCAGATGTATTACATTTTAGATGTAAACTTAAGTTATTATATGATACACTTGAGTTATACTTCATATGTCCTTTTGTTTATTTTTATTGTGTTTTATGTTGAACTTGATTTATAAGAGCCATACAGTCACTAATTGTAAATGACATTACAACAAAATTTTATTTTATGTGTAAATTTCTTTTTTTCTGATCTCGCAATACAATTTCGATCTTCATTTATTTATCATCGTGAAGGCACTTCTGTAGTTATGTACAATAATTTTTAGGCTCAGAAAAAAAAATTACATCTAAAAATTATATTAATACATTAGTGTAATTTAAAATTTATAATCAGTTACTCCAATTTTTGTTTTCAATCGTAGATTGGGTCTGAGCCATAGGCACTTGTAATGGCAACACTAGGGGCTGATATACGCTGTAGTCAACATACGTACGACAAAGTGACCAAGGCAAAAGTGACGCTCGAGAGCTTCTATACAAATTTAGTTTTCCAACATGAAGAACGTCAGAACAGGTGAGAAAACGGAGAATTAATTTATAACTTAGCTTTCAATTTCCCTTTAGCATCTAAAAGAAAAATGAAATTGTAATGTAATGTGATGCTAAGCATATTTACAGCAAGTCATTGGGTGTGGTCCAATTAATTTTGAGTACGCATTCATCAATTTTGTATCAGAGAAAATTTCAGACATGGATAAGTACTACTATGTACACAATTAGAATCAACATAACTATATAGCTAATTTTAGCAAGATTAGCAATTAATTTCTTGCTGTCTTATTTTACTCTATAAAAGAATCTTTAACATATTATGCTAGGTCCTAGTCATTATATCCTTGTGAAAACATGATGATTATGCATTTTTCAATTGTATTCTGGGTCCCCAGGACCGCAGATGCTATTTACGAAATGGGAAAGCACAAGCATAAGTTCCAACAAATTTCTAGGCCATGTGGGACAGCCTTTTCATGTACATCTCTAACTAAATCCTCGCTATCTATGTACGTACTCTCACATGTAAATTTCCAGGACTTTTCAGACCAGTAACATCCTTTGGTAAAGATTAGAACTTCTCCTGCTCTATGGGGACAACAATGTGAACATGCCCGGCTCAGTCCCAGCAAGTGCCTCGCTATATTCCTGTCCATGGTGGCCCATATTGCAGTTGACAAGTGAATAATTGTCGGCCTTTTCACATGAATTTAACGGCTAAGACCTAGCGCAGTATGTTGCAACAGTTGGAGGCACAGTGCTGCCTTATCAGTCAAAATGGACAGCGTACATTGGAACATTTTAAAGCTAGAGTGATAGTTTTTTCTATTACAGTGTACGCCTTAAAATCCAAATATCATTTTAAATGATCTTTAAGAAATACTAGTACAGTTGAACCACCCATAAGCGATAGAGGGCCAGATTTTTTTAAATCATGTATATTCGTGCATTTGTCTCTATTTTCTTTTATTTCTATAATGAGTCAAAGGTAGATGAGGGTTTTGTATTTTAGAATTTGTATGCACTGATCTGATTAGCAATGAGGAACAAACAGGACTTTGAATGAGTGTCTATTATGGGAGGTGTCTGCTTACATGAGGTATACGCACAGGAAGGTTCAACTCTACACAAACGTTTGCATGCTTTGCAATGTTACATTTCTAAAGATACAAAGATGTTAGATTAATTGAACTAATAACTGTACATGATTTAGTGTAGTAGATACTGTACATAGAATATTAGTAGAAAGTCAATAAGGGGAGGGTTGAATATTGATCGATGTGAAATTTTACATACCTTATAGCATTAACGACACAAAACTGTAAACTGTAATGTAATCAATAAAAGTATTTATTTGATCAAGTTCTAAATTAATTCATTAACATACCTACTGAAATTTCTAATATTGATATGTTTTTAATGAAAATGGTGAATGCATCAAATCATTAAGTGTGTAATTGCCTGTCTCTATTAGATTTTAAAGCGGGGCAGATTTTAGCGGGCTTAACAGGCTTATGGTTCCCACCCCTAAAATTTTTACCTGAAAAATATTTTTTTATTAGGTTAGTGACAATTCACAGGTAAATTAATGGAGTCCAAGATGCATCACATGGGATAGTAGTGCAAATAAAATGTTTTTTAATTTTTTTAATTATTTTTGTTATCAAAATTTAATTGGTGCACATGGTTGTACAGTAGGTTCATGCCGTTAACCTCCCCCCAACCCAAACATGGAGAGAGTGAAGAATGAATTAAAAAAGAGAAAGTAACCAAAAAGCCAACTAAATCAAGTAGTAAGTGGTTGCACAATAAACAAAATAAATTTATAAATTTGTTCTCTCTCAGACTCTCTGGAAAACCAAGCAGTTACTTTCTAATAGTTTTACTATTTCCTGCTACTGAATTGTTCATTTTCCTTAACGAATAACAATATCAAATGTCAATTATTTTAAATTATCAAACATTTAAAATAATTTCTTTGGAAATCTTTGGCGAAGTGGTAATTAGAATATTAAGCAGGAAATAATAAATGATTTTATTTATAATCTTTTATTCAAACATTCACAAAATTTTGTTTTTGTTTCATTCACAAAAAATCACTAACACTTTGGAAATTGTTTTTAATTTTTTAGCAATAGGGTTTTTAATTTTTGGCAAAATATTGAACTCGTCTTCGACTCGTTCTCGTCTTCGTGTAGTTAAGTATTTTGCCACAACTCGAACAATATTTTTGGTATCTTCCTCAAAGCTATTCAATGTGAACCAAAAACAATGAATTCAGTCTTGTCATCACTGAGCTTCAGAAAATCCCTAGACATCCAAGTCTTTAGCTCAGTAATACAATTCTGTAGTGATCCAAACCCTACTTTAATATTGTCAGCCTTAGGTTTAAAAAATATATTTGAGTATCATCAGCATAGATGTTATGAGAAAGGTTAAACTTTGAGTTAATTTCAGAGACAGGAAGCATGTAAATAGAAAATAATTGAGGTCCCAAAATTGACCCTTGAGGAACAGAATAATCAAGAGTGAAAGGGTCCGACTTAGAAACCCTAATACACACTGTTTTTGGACGGTTGGAGAGATAGGAGGGACACCAATGAAGAACATTGCCTTGAATACCAAAGTATTTCTGTAGACGACCTAAAACCATGGCATGATCCAGGCCTCGAATTTGGGTTTTGTAGAGGCAAGGCCATTTTTGGCTTGATTTTAAGGAATACAACAGGGCACCTGAGGCCATTTTGTTCAAATTGTATCCTTATTTAATACTTAAAATAAGGGGCACCAAGGCCAAAGTGGCCTTGATTCTGGTGAAATTTTGAAGGCACTGAGGCCAAATGAGAGTGCACTGGCAGCAAATGGCCTTGGTGCCTTGGTTAAATTCGAGCCCTGATGATCGACCGTATCAAATGGAACACTGAGGTCCAACAGGATAAGTACAATGAGCATGGCGTGGTCCATAGCATTGAGAATATCATTTGAAACTCGTATCATTGCCGTCCTAACACTATGATAATGGGCAGTATGCCGACTGAAATGGGTCAAGTAACTTGTATGGCTGGATGTACTATGCAAGACATCTGTAAACAAGGCACTCAGTGGTCTTTCCAAGGGACTTCAGGTTAGACACACATGCCTGTGAGTGGAAATTTGCGATTTGCTTGAAAAAATTCGCCTAGTGGAAAACAGCCTTTAGGATAATTTTAATGTTGCACCAGGGCTCGATTTTTTAATAGCCCAGCGTACAATGGCTAGTGAAAACTGCACCGGGCTAGTGAATGTTCATTTGAATACAAGTGTCAAGCAGTCACTTTTACACACTGTAGAAGTTGCCACAGACATGGGCTATTAGAATTGCTTGTGATCTAGTGAAATGTAAAATCAACTTGCCCAGTAGACTAGTCAAGACAAAAACAAAAATCGAGGCCTGTTGCACTGTAGGTTGGTGGTTTAACACTCTTACTGAGGTCCTGGTTTATATCATGACTAAACACTGAGATTATTTCTCACAACAGTACACAATACTCCTATGTATCCTAAATTTAGTAATAATATTACAAAAATTGTAAAATTAGTATTTTGAAATAATTTTTTATTTACTACATAATGCAACTTTAATACCAGGAATATTTAAAAACTATAAAAGTTTAAAATTCACAAGCAACTGGATATTTAAAACATAGATTTATATAGTTGGATATTAAATAATAATTGTTATGATATTCAAATTTTAGTACCTTCAATAATGCTATAGCATTGTTCATTGTGTTAATATTGCACTTTCAGAATCAGCAGTAATTTTAATAGAGCGATTACCATACCCTCATTGTGTTAGTAATATTGCAAACAATGAGCTGTATTAATGACTACCATTGTTTGCGATCATACTGTGACTATCAACGAGGTTGAATTCCTCGATTTTCTGTGTGATCAATGGAATCTG
Source organism: Nesometra sesokonis (assembly GCA_025631205.1). Taxonomy (NCBI): domain Eukaryota; kingdom Metazoa; phylum Echinodermata; class Crinoidea; order Comatulida; family Antedonidae; genus Nesometra; species Nesometra sesokonis. The sequence goes on along the minus strand of JAOTQE010009635.1, from coordinate 2,465 downwards.
GGTGGTATGACATCATTTCATCATGCATGGATGATATTGTCTCGGTTTTGATTGTTTTGCACTGGTATCACTACACGCAACTGTTATAAAGTGGCAACATTCGATGCTATGACAAATATGGATGCATCAGTATCGGAAGTTGGTAGTGTCCTTGGCAATCCAAAAGGGGTCATTCATATTTATCAATAGTTTGGTGTAAATTTTTCCACTTTTTACTACTTTTTACTACTGTACGCTCCCTTTCTTGTAATGATTTCTCCCCAAACTACTGTAAGTCAGTAATTTAGCTAGAAATATCCAAGGGTTTGGCAGTAAACGTTCGGGGGAAGTAATTGACATTTTTCAGAGACTATGAAATTACACTGGCCTTAAAATGAGCTTTAGTGAGGGTAGAGAATTCTGAAAATGGGTGCATATTCCATTTTGTCGCTTAAAGACTTATGGAGAAAGATCATTCCGAATACAGTACCCACACTTAGGAAAAGCTTACCTACAGATGTGAGAAATGCAAGATTCATGTATGTAAAACTAAATTAAACACACGTCCTTTTTACATTACATACTATTAGTTTTTTTTTTTTAATAGAAGTTAGAATAGATAACTGCATCTAACAGTGAGTTTTCTCACCACTTATGTGATAAGTGCTACATCATGCTTTTTAAACCAAGTCAAACCATTATGAGGCTTAGGGAGTGGCGCTATTAGGTTGGGGAAAAACCTAGTTTGCAACCATGTTCGAACCCAAGACTTTGGGATTGGAATTGAAGTGTGTTATTCACCAACCTGCAAACTACAGTGTCACTCCTGTTTTTGAGATAAACTTTTCATTAATCATAACAAACCAGTGCTGCTAACATTTTAAACAAAGCCAAACATTCAGACAAATTACAAAATATTCAAAATCTTTCAGCTATTCTTTCTAAACTATACAAATAATATAGAATGATACCTGATAATTGTATGACCCAAAATCTTGTAAGGTTTACTAACAAACATGACCATACTGATTCATTTTTGTTGCATAGAGGGACAACAGGTTTGCGATAAACATTGACATTTTTGTAACTTTGTATGCACTACCTGTATAATCACTTTAGAACCAATAGCCAAAATCTGCATACCGCATTTTAATGCTTTCTTAGAATTCCCAGACCACTCTCTGCAGCATATTGTTCAGATGTAACTGGGTGGAATACATTGCATGTTTCAGTTATGATTTGAAATGCTATCCTTCATTAACAATAAAAAATAAACTGAAATAATTGTGAAAGGATCAATAACTATAAGTAAAATCCACATTTGAGGAATGCCACAGCAAAATCACCCAGTTGTAGGAAAATTGAAGGTTTTTTTTTAATGAGAGGTCAGTTATCAAAATTGGACATCTATAACTGAAGTTATTGGACAAAATAGAAAAATGTTTCTTTTGTATTTGTTTACATCCTGTTGTTTATTTGAACATTCCTCAATAACTTTGTGTACGACAACTTGGTGGTTTTGCCATGACTAGCCTCATTTGAATACCGCCATTTATTTTCTTTGAATCCCCAAACCTGTGGTCTATTCAGCATGTATTATGGACTGTTGGATATGTATTAAGTTTATGGTATGATTTGCTATTCATGTTTTATTAATGATACCAAACTTAAACTAATATCACTTTTAAAATCAATAGTTTAAATCTATACTCCCATTCAAAATACCCAGATCAGGTGTATCATATTGAGATGACCCCTGCAGCATGTATTATTTGTATGCATCTAGATGAAATAGATTATAACTTTGTGTTATGACTTGAAATTCTATTTTTCATTAAGGATGATAATAAAGTAAACTAAAAATTAAATATCAATATAATAGATAATATCTGGAATAACTTATTCACTCTTAAAATCTCCAAACCATGTATGTTTTTTTAACAATAATCTCTGCACATGTATTGGTTGGATGCAACTAGTGGAATAGATTATAACCTTGTCGTGACTTGAAATTTTATCTATTTGTTTTTATTAATGATACCACAATTAAACTAAAAATTAAATATCAATAGAATAAGATATAACTAGAGTAACTCCATTCCCTTTTAAAATCGCCAGACCAGATCTATTTTTTAACAATATCAGCATGTTTTATTTAGATGCAACTAGGTGTAATAGATTATATCTTTTGAAATGCTCTCTATTATGTTCTAATGATAATACCACAATTAAATTAAATTCACTTTTAAAATAAATAGAAAAATGTTTGCATTACTCCCACTCAAAATCCTCAGTTAACATTTTACAAGTTTGTGTTATGAATTGAAATTCTAACTGTTATTTATTAATACTTAATAGTGATATCACAATTAAACTAAAGTCACTTTAAAATCAGTGGATGAATGTCAGTACCGTAGTTCCTCGGGTATAATCCCACCTCGGGTATAATCCCACCCCCAACTTTACGATCACCGTCGAGTACCAGA
>JAOTQE010009613.1:0-11088 GCA_025631205.1 Nesometra sesokonis | reverse complement strand
AGCCAATCAGTGCCTGTGGAATTCGTTGCGATCCGATTCCGTGGTAATCGGGAGTAATAAAGATTGTAACAACCGTTTGCAACCAGTAACAATTGCGATATCGATTACTATTGGTGAGCATTTACACACGATGTTACTTTGCGATTGGGTGTAATTGGTTGTCACAATTGCTACAACCGATCGCAATGCGATGCTAGTCTGAATGGGGTATAAGTATAAAATTTGGGGTTTTTTTTGGTAGTTCCTAAAAAATACAGCAGATGAATAAGCCTGAAAGAGTTTTATAATTATTAGCTTTGTACTACTTGAGAATAAAGTTAAACCAGTATACAGGTAACTATACAAGTTTATTATTTTAGAAGAAAGGATAATTTTGGTAGATTTTGGAAGGAATGCCTTTTTAACTAATTAGGTTTTTATTTGAATATTTCAGTATGCTACACCAAGGATAACTCTTTAAGTTCAGTGGAGTTCCATCTGGTCGTAATTGAGTAGTACACCATTGCCCTCTGGGTCTGTTTTCAAACATCATTTTAAAACTTACCAATTTACGCTATATAATTATTTAACTTTTAACCTTTCACCTCCAATCAAATATGTATCCTATTGAATTGAGGGTAAAGGATAATATTAACTTAAAATTGATAATAATATTAAAAAACAAGGAATATCAAGTTAAATATAATTTTAAATTTATTTTTCATACAGAGTGTCCTGCAGTATGTGAAAAGAAGTGTCCATTTGGAAAATATGTCGATGAATACGGGTGTGAATTGTGTATTTGTTTACCAGGTAATTTGAACATTTGTTTGTATTTTTTATTTGATTTATTTGGTGATGTGTGACCAAGGATAACTAAGGAAAGTATTTAGCGGATTTATTTCCAATAGGCTCCTTGTGTTGGTTGGGCAGTGCACCAGAGGACAATCTCCTACTTTTCCAAAAAGTGTTCTGCATTCTGTAACATGCAGATGAGCCATGTTGTACAAGTAACCAACAGCTTTACATATCATCCAAAGGATGCTGCACTATTAACTCGTATTTCAATCCTGGCCACAACACAAGAGTGATGTATTTGATTTTTTTTAAATAAAACTGATTGAAATTCATGTGCTCTTAACTACTGTACCATCAAAATGTGAATGGTAGTTAGGCTCCTTCTGGTGCTTTTCCAAAAAGTGTTCTGCATTCTGTAACATGCAGATGAGCCATGTTGTACAAGGAACCAACAGCTTTACATATCATCCAAAGGATGCTGCACTATTAACTCGTATTTCAATCCTGGCCACAACACAAGAGTGATGTATTTGATTTTTTTTAATAGAACTGATTGAAATTCATGTGCACTTAACTACCATCAAAATGCGAATGTTAAAGAACAAAGTACATTCTTGGCAAAGTCCAGTCACTGTCATCACCATCACTGCTTCCACCACCCCACCATTTCCCACCCAAAGAAGAACACATAAAACACCATATCTTTACCAACAAAACACACTAGAAGCATAAAAAATCACTACACCGAATTAGCAACCTTGTTTACATCTGATTTTGTGGGTATATTTATAAATAAAGGGCGTGTTTTTTTTTGTTTATTTCGCTGTGTTAAAAGAGCTTTGAAAGGACAACTGTAAAGTTTATTTATTTGTACTTCTTCATTGGTAACTCATTCCAAACCATTGGGATCTTTTTCTCACTAGCTATGCTTTTATAGCTTCATTTAAATTGGAATGAATTAAACCCATCAAATTGGCTGATAACTATGAATTTTTTTACACCTACCATGCAAACAGTGCTGATCCACTAATGCACATAGCGGCTTAGCTCTCCTGAGTGGATCAACAAAATTCCAACTTTTGGCCCAACTTAAATTATGTTTATTTTCTTTTAAATGTAAATTAAAACCAGGGGCGGATTGCTATAAGCGGTCTTTAGACTGTCTTAACCTTAAGACCGTCTATAATTGTGACGTCATGCACGGTCTTTAATTATAGACCATTGCTATACCGCGGTCTTAGCAGTTAGCGGTCTTAAATATTAAAGCCTGCTTGGAGGAGGCTATATATGGTCTTAAATCACATACAATGTGGCGTCAACATTATTTTACCTTGAAATGCCTGTTTTAATAAATTGTTACAACTATAAATGTTTAAAAACACACCATATTATGAAATTAAAACTCACATGAAATTTTTGTTAAAAAATCAAACGTGATGTGGCACAAAAGTTACCTAAAATAGCGCCCTCAATTACTGTTACTATGCATTGTTTGGTCGAGATTCAATATTCAACACGGTCTTAGGAAAGACTGTTTTATAGCAATGGTCTAACTCGGGTGACTTTTCTAAGACCGTCTATGTGTTAAAGCCGGCATTATTTTGTAAGTTAAGACCGTCAGTTAAGACTGTTTTATAGCAATCCGCCCCTGATCAACTGTGTTCTACTTAATTTAAGACTAAGGTAGATGTTTACTATAATGCTTTAAAAATCATACTTACTAAATTAAATATGTATTTCAACAGAATGTTGGATAATATTTTCACTCACCCTGTGTTATGGGATAGGACTTCATCATGTGTTTTGGTTTTCATAACCACAACGGCTAGTTTTCGTGACGTAACATGCCATTGCTAATTAGGTCTATTTAACCCTGTTTGGTGTGAATGGTGATTAAAGGTAGTGACTGGCCAATTCATTTACACATTTTTTTTAACAATCTCAATTATCAACTTTTCAGAGCCTTGTTCTCCTCAAGCTGTCTGTTTTGTTGACCCTTGTGACCCAACAGTCTTTACTTGTGATCTCAACCCAGATGCTATCTGCGTGTAAGTATTTCATATTTATGGTATTAAATACATTGTATCTGATTTTTAAAAACAGTACATGATGTGTATATCTAAGTCACCTATGATATATTAATGAATGAAACATCTTGCCCATTTAAAACTGTGAACTATTTTTCAAAAGCTTACCATTTTTTTTGTTTTGAATACACTGTCTACTTACGAACTCTGACAGCCGTCTGGTCATGCCCACAAATTTACTGGCTAAATTGGCATTGTGATAGCTTCTGTGACTACTCTAATTTCCGAATTTGGCTTGGTGGTGAATATCACACTACAGTATTAACTAATCTGATCACTGGATTGTTTGGTAAAACTGCTGCGCCCTAGCTTCTGATAACTATTCGCATTGTTATAATGTTTTATGAAGACATTGGTGGGCCTAGGCCTATTTATACACTTATAATGCATGAGGAATTTAGCTACATCCAGGCTGCTGCCAATCGCAATTAACCTAATTTGCATCATACTGTACAAAAAATATTTGCTAATTAGCTTTGCCTATTAGAGAGAGAGTATTGCAATGGACTCCACTCTTGTTTGTCTGTCTGTCTGTCTTTCTGTGCACTCCAATATTTCAGATTTTCTGACATTGTTCAGTCCTTCATAGGGATGCATGCAGATCCAGGCTACCTTAATTTAGATTATCAAACAAAGCCTATGGTGTGTCTACAGTATTATTATAGCCTTATATGATAGCCCAATATCATAGGTCTTATTTTAGGGCTGTCACACCTGTTATATCTCAATCTCAAACAAATATTTGTGGTAGAGCCAAGCCAAAGAAGGGAAAAACCACAAAGCTATTTAATCACAAGAGGTAGGAACAAAAAATGTCCATTTTTTATTTCTAAAGCATAAAATTTATAAGAATTTAACTTTTGTACGCAGATGATAAAAAATGCTTACTACAAAATGCAATTAACAATGATCCTGCATAGTTTTCTCAAAACTTTTAATTGTAAATGTTCAAAAATTTATTGTTTATAACATTGCAAGCAAACATATTAAACTTATTTTTTGCCATGTTAAAGATAATGTATTACACATAATTTAGTTTTTAATTTTTTGCCTTATCCCTTCTATGACTTGGCTCTGCCATGTTTGTTTATAAATAAGTTGTACTGTATAACTTCCTTGTCCAACAACCAAAGATAGATACACTATAGAAGCCGTTGCAGATGAATAAATTGGTTTTGAGATCATTTGTAGATATCAATTGTTAATTGGCAATTGTCTATATTTAAAATGTATTACATGTGAGGGTTAAAATCTAAAAGATTATCATGTTTGGTCTTATTTTATTTTGTTTTATTGTAGCCCTAATAACTGTGACTGTACTCAGACATTTTACACAAGGTCTGGTGAATTGGCTGTTTGTAAGAGTAAGTTATATCGTATACATTTCAATTTGCTTTTTTTATATTTGTGGATGAAAATGGACCGTATCAGGGGCAGATATACCTGTGCAATCACACTGGATTAAGAAAAGAGAATATTTTACGGTAATGCTAATATTTTAAAGGTTAAACCTTGCCGTTGTTTGTACTTGGATTATTTGATATGGTTAATTTTACCACAAGTTCTGGCAAAACTCTAAAGTAAGGCATGTTATTCAAGATACGTATTCAGTAAATAGATGCGGACATTTTTTAACTTAAAATTTTAATTTCTTGTATGATAATTTACCTCCCATAAGCGGCCACCCTCGAAAATTTGGTGATTTTCTAGACAATGATTACAAATTTCTATACAAAATCATTATACTCTATGATCAAAATATTAATGAACTAACCGATCTTATAAATAAAAAATGAATAATATAAATTGCGGTGTTTAGAAAATTGAGAATCTCCCTGCTTTGGAAAAACTATGAAATGTTGTACATAAGCATGTATATTTAATTTTAAAAAGTTCAGCCATTTATCAGCTACAAATCTCATAAGCGGCCTCCACCCAAGTGTTTCTACTTATGAGGGCTTCAGCTGTGTTATGTTACCTAGTGTCCACCGGTATGTGTCATATTCATTGAGTTCGGTAATATTCCCAATGAAAATGGCTGTCCCATCTGCGAACCAAGTTTATGTAATGATATTTTTTGTAATGACAAATTAACGGTCTGAAGTGTGATCCGATTTTGGTGTGTTGACTAAAACATTAATGAAAATATTATTTTGCAGAGTGTCCACCAGTGTGTGCCATATTCTGTGAGTTTGGTAATGTTCCTGATGAAAATGGCTGTCCCACCTGCGAATGCAAACAAGGTACAATACAATACAAATAATTCTTTATTCTTGATAAAACACTCTTTCAATACATTAAGTTCTAGCCTCTTAAGATGTCCACATTTTTGGTAACAATAAAATAGAATTTACTTTTACAACATTAAATAATATATTTTGGGAATATAGCAAATATTTTGCAATTAAAAAAAAAATTATGTTGACTTTACCCTTTAAACATTTTATGCGATTGTTCAAAGTGTCTCAGTTCTTGTTTTGTGACTGTATTGGTCAACATAAAGATGCAAACTTATTAAAACTTATATATATATATATATACTAAAGGGGTGATATAACATTAATAAAATGGAACATCACAAAAATATTAAATATCATACATAAACACAATTACAGTATTGTGGAATAATCTTCCAGCTAATTAAGTAAAAAAATAAAATGGAAAACGATTAAATTATCAAAGACCAAAAAAAAAAATAAATATACAGCATTCAGTTAAAACTTACACAGGGAATAGGTGGGTTTTCAATAACCGTTTAAAATCAGCTAGTTTGTTAGATTCACGTATAAACGTTGGAAGATTATTCCACAATTTTGGTCTAAGAACACTAAAACTCTTGTCACCAGATACCCGCTTAGTGGCAGGAATCGCTAATTTCCATACATCATAAGATGACCTCAAACCTCCACGACGCGAGTCATATTTATTAATAATACATTTTAAATACATCGGAGCGGATCCATAGACGCAATGTACACATGCAGTAAGATTTGAATTGTATTCTTTGCTAAGTTGAATTTAGAGCAACAAAAATACTTTTAGTTATGTGTTTCTTAGTAATCTTTGAAGTTTCATGAAGTGTTTCTTATACAGTTAAGATAACACATGTTCTATATATGACATTACACCAAAATTTGTAAAATAGGTTATCAATGTTTTCAATCATTAACTTTACTTTAACATATTCTTCTTTCTTATCAGGTACATTTCCAAAGTATCTTGAAACAACCAAAGTGATACCAATTTTTAAAAAGGGTAACAAGGATACGATCTCCAATTATAGACCAATTTTTTTAGCTAATAGCATGTTCTTAAAAATGTGTGTATGAAGCCCCAAAATTAAAAATGGTCTACATCACCAATGATAGTCAGACCAACTGGCCTACATCGTTAACGTTTACATAGTTGCAGAAACTGAAACCTCGAACCACGTAAAATTAGCTAAAGAAATCTTTTTTACTTGTTAATTTCAAATCCAAGGAGATAGTATAAAGATGCTGTGGACCAGATGTTACACATTCATATGTCTTTCTCAATACACTATGATATTTAAAAAACAGTACTGTAAAGTAGGTAGTTAATTAAGGCTAAAGTGAAGTACTTACCTTTTCGCATGAAAATGCTCTGCTTAAATCAAACAGCTTCTGAATCACGCAATGCTTGAATCCAAAAAGGTGAAAAAATGCACGCTTGCCACAATTTCACTGGATTGTCGAAAGAAAATATTTAGCCAAGGCCATTGGCAACATTTCAAAGCTTAAATTTTTCTGTTGTTCGCACTTGGATTATATTTCATGGTTAGTTTTAACATTAAGTTAAAATTTGTGATATAAACCAATATTCAAGTTCATAACTCACGGATTGCACAGGTGACTAATTAAATCCATTCTGTACTATGACACAGAAAGGTTACCCAAGTCACGTTGTACACCTTGGACTTTCCAAGCACATTTCTTCCATAGTTGTATTTTTTCAAAATATTAAACTATTCTAAATTTTGCTATTGTATTCAGAATTATAAATTGATCCGCCATGTTTATGTCATTTTATTACTTTAAAACATTAAAAAATCCAAAATAAGAACAGAATTTTAATTTTTGGTGGATCCTAATAAATAAAGCAGATGAAACTGTATATGCTTTGTTCTAAATCTAGTGACCAACGAAATCGTCAAGGCCTACCCTAAAAGTGTTTGATAACTATTAGCTTTTTCTACTGGCGATATTAATTTGTTGTCCTCATATTTGCATTAAATTTTGTTGTTTATATTTTATTAGGCCCATGCTCACCACTTGAGTGCGATGTATATTGTGAATTAGGTCATGTTCTAGACGAAAACAACTGCGAAACTTGCGAATGCAACCCTGGTAAGTGTTAACTCAAACATAATTGAGAGGCTAGTCGTGGCAAAACCACCAAGTTTTCACACAGGAAGTTATTGAGAAATAAGCTAATAAACAACAGGAAATATAAACAAATACAAAGGAAATAAAATGTATTTTGTCCAATAACTTCAGTTTTAGATGTCCAATTTTTGATAACCAACCCCTCATTTTAAAGCTTACGTAAAGTGTAATATAGTTTTAACAATAACACAATTTTGAATTTTCCTACAAAACTTGATGGTTTTGCCATGACATGCCTCAAATGTAATAGTCTACAAACAATAACTCAATTTTGAATTTTGTTACAACTTGATGGTTTTGACATGACATGCCTCAGTTGTAATAGTCTACAAAAAATATTGCCCAAACACAAGATTTGTTTACACTTTTGTTCGATGAATCTGATATTTTTTTGGACCCTTGTATTTTCTGAAATTATATTTTTAAGAATTTTTGTTTACAATTTTCATGTTACCTTTATATATTTCTTACAATTTTCTGGATAATGTTATGCATTTTAGCCAGAAAATCAAGAGATATAAAAGTTAAAAAAAAATTGCCAACCCTTTTTGAGGTATTGGATTGATGGGGCTTGGGATTTATAAAGATCTCTTTGGCCTAAAATCAGGCCAGCTTTATACAACTAACTGACTGGCTGACATTAACTATTAAAAGCAACATATTTCTGGGATATTTTTAACGAATATGACAAATTCTAATCAGGAAAATTACACATTGAACGGTATATTTGGACGGACGAACTGACAGACAATGCAAAGCGATGAATGGGCATATTTAAAGCCCATACAGGATAGAAAAGGCCAGAATGTGAACACTGCATGCAGACAAGTGCATGGGCCTGTTTCTACTAATTACTCACCCTAAGTCTCTGAAAATGTAACAAGTCGATCCGACAATATTAAGATGCGGAAAGCTGCGCAAAGTATAGATAAAGAAAGTTAATCCTTAATGCCGGAAGTGCAGCTACTGATCAAAACCTATACAAGCATGATCAGCGACCATATGAAGCGATTCTGCATCAAGCTTGCTTTTATAGCATTAACATCACCTGCTATGCATATTTCACATTTCTGTGACTATGCCTGAGGCAAAAATTGTCGAACGTAGTAGCATGAGGCGTTATTCGCAATTTGCATAATCCTACAATTAAAAATAATACATTGTATACAGTTTTAACAGTGAAGTAAGCATTTACAAGTGTATTTATAACGAAAATTTATTTCAATTTTAATGTTAATATATTACCAGTTGATAATTAATTGTTTCATATCTCGTAGATATTTAAAGTGTACACCCATACAATGCTGGTTATTAGAAGTTATACTGTATATGGAAAGAACAAAATGCAATAGTCACAAACGTGCGTGACAAGACCGACAGACAGACAGACAGACATTTTGGAAAAGCTGTGTATAGAGATGCTGTATTTGTTTTAATTAGGTCATGACATGTATAGGTGTAAGGGTCATCCATAATTTCCATCATTTTCACAAGAGTAAAAACTTTTGAAATAAAAAAAAATGATGATTTTTAAAATGTTATATGGACAATCCACTTATCACTTTTATAGTCTTAAAAACTTTATTTGCAGGTATAGTATTACATTCAGATATCAAATAAACTGGGTTTTGAATGTTTTGTGTCATTAAACAGTATGAAAAAAAATCCATCATTGTATTATGTACTCTTTAAGGAAGGGGGAGAGGGTTTCGAAAAAGAGTATGTTTTATACTCTTGTGGAAATGATGAAAATAATGGACGACCCCTAATGGAATTAATTGTTCAGTAAACAATTCCTTTTCAAAATGATACCATGCATGACGAAGTTTTCTGTTCATCGGTCGGCCATCTTATTTTTCAAAATGGCGGACCATTCACTTGTGAGGTAGACCATGAAAGAATTTTTTTTTTAACTAGGTGTCCATCATACTCTTATTTTTTAAAATAGATTAAGGGTACACGAAAATGCCCTCATTGTAAAATAAGTATTCAACGTTGACTCAATTATTGTTTAATATATAGAGCCTGTGATTGGTCGACCCTGCGCACCTGGAACATCCAAGTGTGCCAACAGAGGGACATGTGTACCGGACCCACTTGATAGAGGATTCACATGTTTGTGTACCAAATATTACTACGGAAAACTCTGTAAAAAAGGTTTGTAATTTAACTTTGTACCGCACTGTTATTTTTTATGTACTGTCTAATATCCCTGGATTTGATCATTTGTTTTTTCCATCTTGTCCGAATTAAAAAGAATAATTTGACCAATAACACAAAATCACTATTTTTAGAAAATAATCCTTTGTAAATTCTGTATATTAATGATGTGGTGAAGATAACAGTGATGATGGTGTTTACAGGCTTACTGATCATGTTGCAGACGAAGATGATAACAACAACGATGACGACAACCATCATCATGATTATGATATGGTGTTGGCAGTGAGGGTGGTGGGGATAAAATTGGTGAAAACATAATTTAAGACTGATTATGATAATAAATATAATGTGATATTTGGTGGCAACTCTGTCAAAACAGATGATCCAGAATACGAAATTTCATGCTAAATCTCTATTAAAATTTTAAATCATGAAAAATGTAAGCATGGAGCTATATAAAATTGAGCACATGTCTCCTGTTTTGCATGATAGCCTTTTGTTTTTGGCAGTAATTCTCTTACTTACATTCAAGGTTTCGCATGGAAAATCGCTCCCATATATTTTCAACCTTAAGGATGTTCTCCACTAGGCAGATTTCAAGTGAACATGAATGATTGTATGCCACACAGTTATCTTTTTAACCAAAATCCTTAGCCAGGTCATCCACTAGTTTTCTCTTCATTTGTCTCTACAGCAAATTTTTGTAGTTAAATTGTTTCTAATTTTTGCAAAGCGAAAAAATGCGTAGCCAAGTTTGACACACCCATGATGATAGAACCGAATCAGTTAACTTGCGGTCACATAGGAATTTAAAGCGCTATTGACATCCTATACTCACTTATTTTAGTTTAGCCGTAAGGCCTGTTAAAACGATTCAAGCCCCATCTTCTTTTGAAGAAATTGTTTGAATGGAAGGTCAACCCTTACCTTGCATTATGGGTAGGGGATTTTCTTACCAATCGCCTGCAATATGTCAGGGTTGGTAAATCTACCTCCGAAAGAAAGATAATTAACACAGGTGCTCCGCAGGGTTGCTGCCTCTCCCCTAGTCTGTTCGTCATTTACACCAGTGACTGTCGATCCTTAAGTAGCAATTGTCATATAATTAAATATGCCGATGATATGGCATTGATTGCTCTTTTGGAAAATGCCAACGATCATGTGTATCATACTGAGTTTGAAAAACTAATGACCTGGTGTAACGGAAATTATCTTAAAATAAATTCTAAAAAAACCAAAGAAATCATATGGGATTTTAGGAAGAATTCAAATGAGAAAACACTTTTAACAGTTAATGATCAAATAATTGAACGTGTCCATGAATACAAATATCTGGGTACATTTTTAGATAATAAACTTAGTTTTGAAACAAATACAAACGAGTTGGTTAAGAAATGTAACAATAGGTTATACTTTCTCAGAAAGTTAAACACGTTCGGCGTTAGGCATTGTACTCTGAAAATGTTCTACGAAACTGTTATTCAATCTGTACTAGTAATCTCATTCATTGCTTGGTTTGGTAACCTAAATGAGAAGTATAAGAAAGATTTAGTAAGAATTACTAAAATTGCGTCTAATATTATTGGCTATTCTGTTGATGATTTAAGTAGTTTGTACGGAAAACAACTTTTAAATAAAGTAAATAAAATCATGAA
>JAOTQE010009591.1:0-11090 GCA_025631205.1 Nesometra sesokonis | reverse complement strand
TGGCCTGCAAAAAGCTATAATTGGGGGTTCCGAAAAAACAGTCCTAAGGCGTTCAGTGGACTGTAAAATGGGCAAGTATATATATATATATATATATATATATACTTATTTAAATTAGTTCTATATGAAAATATAATAAGAGAAATGGGTAGCTTAAATAATTAGCTTTCCAAATACACCTCAAAATCAAAATTCAAAATTGATCTGTACGTTACGGAGATATGAATATTTGAAAAAAGAATAGCGCGTAACTCGAAAACCGTTGGTCACATGGCGTTAAAATTTGGGGGTTTTGGCCAAAATTAACAAAAATACAATTTGAGCAAATTTGGAGAAGGTAAGGTTTAAAATTACAATTTTTTTTTGGGGGGGGGGGCGTAATTTGACATGTCCCTGTACGAAAATATCCCGGAAATTAAACTACATGCATGAAGTTATCCTAAACATACTACACTGAAGTAAACAATATGACATTGCAAAAAATACAATAACATGGCCTTACTAAAAAAAGACTGACTGACTGACTGATCCACATTTTCAAAAATAAATATGCTTGGGCAGCACATATTGTGTATTGTTTTAAGCCTTCTATTTAATCAAATTTATATACTATTGTGTACAATATTACCAGCAGGCCTAAAATTAACATTGAACTATATATTGTTTTTTTAAACCATACAGCATGCGGTATCAATAAAGATATGGATAAACAGAAATACATACAGACTCAAAGACGTTTTAAATTACTTTGTCGAAATTTTAAAAAATAGACTTGGCAATATTATGTAAACTAATATATCTAACATGGAAGTTTATTTCTTAAGATATATACTTTTATAAGACTAATTATACAAGCTATTTTTAACAAATTATCTCTAATATACGGTAATATACGGTACGACAAATACAAAGGAAAAACATTACTTTCAAAAAGTATAATACATGTAATAATTTGACCATCTCTTGTGACAGCAACGTAAAAAAACATCTCCTTCCTGGCTACACTTTGTAACTGTAGTCCTCACCTTATCACAAGACGTCATACCAAACACATTCACACAATCCAAATCTATAACAGTACACTAAATTAATTATTAATTAATTAGAATTAATAATTAATTAATACCTGGTGGAAACTTTCGCTTACCAGACCAGTTGATAATGTCTTCAACTGTAGAACCATCAGGTTAGCTAGTTTACTTCTTAAGATCTATATCTTTATAAGACTAATTTTACTACTTATTTTAAACAAATTGTGTATAGTAGAATATACATCAAAGACAAAGCAAAGAAAATTAAATTCAACAAGTACAATACATATATTAATTTGACCATCTCTTGTGACAGCAACATCACAGGGTGCCACCATATCTCCTTCCTGGCTACACTTTGTACCCGTGGTCTTCACCTTATCACATGACGCCATACCAAATACATTCACACAATCCAAATCTATAACAGTACACTGAACTATGTAATTCATCACACTAACACTTCCATGGAAACTTTCGCCTACCAGACCAGTAGTTGATAATCTTTTCAACTGTACAACCATGAGGTTTGCAAACTATTATTAATATTATCAATCATGCATAATAGACGTTTACTTCTAAACATATATTATGGAAACTAATATATCAAACATGCAAGTTTACTTTTTTAAGATATATATTTTTGTAAGACTAATATAAACTATTTTTAACACATTACCTATAATATAAGGTATGTCAAATACAAAGAAAAGAATTATTTTCAACAAGTATAATACATGTAGTAATTTGACCATCACTTGTGAAAGCAACATAAAAAATCATCTCTCCTTCCTGGTTACATTTTGTACCTGTGGTCTTTACTGTAATATCGAGCATGCATAATAGAAGTTTACTTCTAAAGACACACATTTTTATAAAAACTATTATACAAACTATTTAATACAAATGATCTATAATATAATATACGTCAAAGATCAAGAAGAGAAAATTACTTTCAACAAGTATAATACATCCAGTCTACAAGAAATAAACGGGAGACATATTTGAATCTTGTCACGATGGCGTGTATCTCATTGCTTGGAGTATGCATTATACTTTCTTTTTTTTAATGCATATTAAATCCTCAAGAAAAACATTTCACTGAATTGTAAATGGTTTCTTATAAATATGAGCCTTCCAGCTTTTAAAATCATTAATTACTATTTTAAACAGGGAAGTATAAAAAAGAAAAACATCTGTCAGTGGGATACAATTTTAACTTTTTTAGATAGACTATTTTTGAACAAGTGTGTACATATTATACTATCCGTCAATAACCATATCAACAAAACAACCTTCAATAATTATTATACAATCTAACCTTCTACTAAAAATAAACTATATAAAACAAATGAGTACAACCCAACCACCACACACCATCACAACTCTCCCCACCAAGCCCGGATTTAGGGTGGCAAGGTGATCCTCTTACCCACACCCCACATATTTACTTAATGTAACTGTTTTTCAGTACTCTATACACATGGTTAATTAAATACAGAAAATGCAACAATGTGATTTAACGGCGGCCATTTTAAAATTCAATATGACCACCATATACTATCAATACAAATGGCATCATCAGATCTATTGAACATAACAAAAAACACAATTTGCCACCAAAATCAGGTTTATATATGGTCCAAAAGTGCAGCTACTGTCAGTTTTATATTAAAACATGGCCGAAATTTTGATATCCGAAATGGCGGTCACTACATGGTCGGGAAAATGGTACCTAACTAAAATGCAATCTACTGAGCCTAAGGATTCCAAACCTGCAAAGAACGTGCTTCGAGAATTAAATTATCATGGAATGCATATTTTGAACATTTGGTTCCCTACTATACGTAAGTGTAATACAACTTACATTTCGAAGCTTACATTTTTTGTGAAATTGTTGAAAATTCCCAATGAATGTTGGATACTCGCCACTCGATTGGCGTCTCAAGTTGTTAATCACAGTGATGACAAGGAAGAGACGATTTCGAGCGGCGTACAAAAAGCAACTCTCCCACCACCCCCGTTCGACGTACCCCACGGCCTCCTTCACTGTAAGCCCGGTGCTTTCCCCACACTTCCGGAAAGAAAAAATATGCCTACAGTAGATGAAAACAACACTACCGTACATATATTCAATCGGAGTTTTCATTCTTGTATGACAATAGTGGCAAAGTTAAGCCAAATGAGACATAAGTCGGAAAATTGAAAATTGAGTTTTTTTATAGATTATAAAACTACACATTATTATCTATAACATGCAAAAAAAAACAGTTTTATAATATGTTTTGTTGCGAAGTTATCAAAAATCGAAGTTTGAACATTAAAATGTAAGTTTTGAGAAAACTGCATTTGAAAATTGTTTATCAGTATACATTGACTAAGCAAGGTCGTTTTAAATTTTTTTTGCATTTTAAAAATATTTGTTCTGACCATTGTTAATGCAGTATGAAAGGTGAATGTATAAACTGCAGTTTTTAAATAAAATAAAATTTGAAAAAAATTGATCATTTTTAAATTTCAGGCTATTATAGAAAACTAGCATTTTTGACTTATGTCTCGTTTGGTTTGGCTCTGCTACAATATCGTACCATACATCGGCATATTTAAACGAAAATTATACAATTTCATGACACAACCTATCATTATTTTTTAAATTTTAATAATTAATGATATCAATTTTGGTTGAGTTTAATTCTGCTACGGCAATACTTCGGGGGTTCTGTGCAAAAATTGATATGGCATAATCTGTATAGCTATCTTTATTATTGTCATGATGAAGTACTTTAATATAGTTTCTTTTGTTGTCAAATAATTGAACTTTTCCTCTACTCGCTATGATAATATTGTTATCATTATCAACAATAAGTTTTGATGGCCTATTCACCATTCCATCATCATGACCTCCGCCAATAACGTCTTTAAATTTACCATCATTCTTAAATATTTGAACTCTTGAATTGCCTTTATCAGCAACAATAATTTGACCATCTTTTGTGACAGCAACATCAGAAGGTGCCGCCATCTCACCTTCCAGGCTACCCTTTGTACCAATGGCCTTAACATTATCACCAGACGTCATATTAACCACATTAACACAATCTGCATCTGAAATATACAATAAATTGTGTGATTCATCAACACTGAAGCCCGATGGAAAACTTCCGTTTACTAGACCAGTTGATAATGACTTGAATACACATCCATCAGGCTTACAAAATATAATTCTTTTATTATATGAATCACAAAATACTAGATCATTATTTTTTAATTCGCACATTCCGCAACATCTTGTATTGGGCGGTAATGCCACTTTACATATGTAGGCCCCTGATTTGGACTTGAATTTTACTATGTCGTCATTTGTACCAATAACAAAACAATAGCCACTTTTGGTTACAAATATATCTTTGATTCCCTTAACATTGGTTGCAGCCAAAAATACATTAAAGGTTTTTACAAGGCCTGTTTTCATAACATGTATTTTTACTGGAGATCCCTTAATTGAGACATTAACAAATCTGGTGTCTAATGAGGCATAGCCAAGTTGTGATGAATGAGAAACTATATGACTATAATAATAATCAATACGGGGAAAATTTACAACATACTCTCCATCTCTAATCTGTTTAACCTTATAAATGTCATCATTCACCTTTGCACTCAGAAAATCTGTATCTACCTCGCAATTAGATTTGTTTACTATTGTGAAATGACATGATTGGGACGTCGTCACCTCAATAGGACTTTCAGAAGTAATTTCAAACATACTTGCATCTGGCTTTTCACTTACAACACCTAGTCCATGTTGTTTCAAAGCATTCAATACATGCTCATTGGTTTCCGTATAGTATACCTTTCCATCATTTCTAGATTCTGTTTCTGGTACGACATTTAACATCTCTTGGAGTATGGCAGTTGTCTCTTGATGTGACTGCAATGCTCTTGCTGGATCACCCGTTAACAATTTTGCAATTGTATTTTGTTTTTCTTTAACTGCAGAAGCTATTGCACTGAGTTCTTCAATTTGCGAATTAGTTTTCTCATTCTTCAGATCGTATGCCTCATCTACCTTCTCTTCCAATGCTCTTCCACATTCTCTGACCAATCTAACAATCTTTTCAATATTGACATTAATATTTTCTTTAAGACGAATTTTATTGGAATTATGTTTAAGAACAGTAGCTGTACATTTCCTTATTCCCACCTGTATTTGTCTTGTGTAGATATCTGCCTGTGCCATCAATGCTTTTCCAATTTCCTTGAATTCTTCAAAAGCATCGGACACTCTGATTGGTTCATGCTGTTGATCACAATCATCATCCCTGTGATCTGTTTCCATGCATTTTGTACAGATTGGAATTTTGCAAGTGTTGCAAAAAAAATCAAACTCCTTTTCATGTTGTGGACATAACAGTTGATCTAATTTTTCAGACAACCATTTAACTTCTTGTAAGGAATGATTTTTGACTGCAGGAAAAAACTCATGGGATTTTTTGCAAGTTCTACATAAATACTGACTGCATTCCTCACAGTAAAAATCGGCATTATATTCACCACAGCAACACTTAATTACCTTCTCCAGTTCTTTCGCTTCTTCTGGTATATTTGATGGCAATTCAGGATGCCCAATGTCAGGTGATGGATGTACTTGACGACAAATTGGACACTCCAATACACCCTTCTTTTTTAGCCAGTCTTCCAAACAATTTACGCAGAACCTGTGCTGACACTGTAATGTTTTTAATTCTTTACGTATCTCTAAACAAATTGAACATTTAGAGGAATCATCAATGGACAGCTTTTCAGCCATGTTGTATCTAAAACAAAAATAAAATTATTTAATTGAAATTTGAATACTTTACGTACTTGCAGATTTTGAAATTATCATAAACATTATTCATAATCATTGGTTTCTTCTAATGCTGCACCAGATCAGTAGGGTAATTTTTGGGACTTCCGTGACCGTTGAGAGCGAAGGTTCTTTTTTCTGTGGATTTGCCATCTAGAACTAGTAAATAAGAAAATAAGCGAGGGTGACCCTCGCCAAAATGTGGGGAAAACCTGTAGGAGCTCAAAATCCAAAATGGCCGCCATTTTCTCAGTAACAGTCTATATCTCAGTAACTACTGGTCATAGAGTTTTGAGTTTGGAGTCAAATTATTCAGAAAACATATATTCCTATTTCACCTAATGAAACATTTTGTTCAAAAATGTCCAGAAATTGAGTTATTGACCTTTGACCTGTAGTGCATGTAGTGTTAATAACAGTCAATATCTCTAGAACTACTAGTCGTAGAGTTTTGATTTTGGTGTCAAACTGTTCAGAATACATAAATTTCTACTTACTTTAATGGAACATTTTTTCCCAAACTGGTCGTAACAAAAGTTATTGACCTTTGACCTATATTACACATATTTTCATTGTATCTCCGTACCTACTGGTAAATGAGAGTTTTATGTAGTGTCAAAACGCTCAGAACATACACTTTTCTATTTGCTATGATGGATGATGTCTCCTAAAAATCACCGGAAATTGAGTTAATGACCTTTGACCTACAGGAAATGTACTGTATATTACAGATTTTCATTGTATATTTGTAACTACACGTCATTAAGAGTTGTATATGGTGTCATAATGCTTATAAAAACACTTTTCTATTTGCTGTAATTAATTATGTCGCTTAACAATGAACGGAAGTGGGGTTATTGACCTTTGACCTACAGTAAATGTTACATGGATCTATTGCATCTCCGTAAATACTAGTCATAACCAGTTTTATATTGTATCAGGATACTCGAAATAACCTTTGCATTGTATGTAATGCATTAAATGCAATGGTGGCGCCAGCGGGGCAGGGCTCCCCGTTGGGGAAGATTGACCATTTTCGTCGGTGAAAAGCAAAACAAAAATATTGTATAATAGATCCCAAAAAATAGAAAATAGACATAAAATGGGCCAAAACGGGAAAATATCGTTTTTTTTTTTTGCTCATCAAAACCAAACGGGCAACCAAACCCACCCGGCTCCTGTTGGGGACCATGGCCCCCGTCGGGCAAATCCTGGTGCCACCACTGATTAAATGTCTTTAAAATTGACCAGACATGAAGTAATTTACCTTTTACCTAAGGAATTGCATAATTTCCATCATATCTCCATAACTACTGTTAGTGGGATACCGTATGTCAGTCCATGTAAACACTTGTGGACAACGAGGAGCTTAGACTCGGTTATGAAATAATAATTTGGGTCAACTTCACACAAGACAGCATCATTTGGCCATATTGTTGGCAAATTACCCTAGTTAAATGTCATTTGGGCCTATTTCAACATCAGATAGCTTGGTTATTTTCATTTAGGCCAGTTTGAATACCAGGTAGCCAAATTAGAATATCATTTGTATCAACTTTTATATTTTATCAGACTATTGGATGCGTATGTTCTCTCTAATTTAGTCCATTCTCAATTCCCTCTTCTCTTGTAATCAGTGTAGTTATTGTAGTACCATGATTTTGATGTTATTATGTTCTAATGTGTATTATATTTTATTGTGAATGTACTTTTAAATGTTGAAAAAGTCAATGTAAATGCAATTTTACATATTTCTTTTTGTATACTTTGAATAAAATTCATGAATGAAATTAATGTATTTAAATAAAATATAGCCTATCAACATAATTTATCTCATTTGGAATACCAGATTGCCTGATTAAAATGTAATTTAGAACCATTTTGATACTAATTAAAATGTTACGTAGGCCAGTCTGAGCACCATATATCCCAGATAAAATGTCATTATGTCAATTTGAATATCAGATAACCTAGTTAAGACGTATTTTGAGCCAATTAATATTACCAGATGTCTATTTCTTTCAATAAAATCCATGAATGAAATGAATGAATTTAAATAAAATATAGCCTATCAACAATTTATTTCAATTTGAATACCAGATAGCCTAGGTCAAATGTAATTTCAACTAATTGAAATACTAAATAGTCTAGTTAGAAGATACCCACAGTGTAAATAAAAATAAAAGGATTACGCCACTGAATATTACAGATAGTTTAAATTAGGGACAGCCATATTGGGTTTAAAAATAGTCACATTGTAAAACTTGCAAAATCATAATAAACTTTTGTCTATAAATATTAGTCAACTTTGTTTTTAAAAACATGTTTTAAAATGTATCCATTTAAAAATTCAATATGGCCACCAAGATAGGAATGGACAAAATGCAACCATTATAAAAAGATGAGTTCTAATGAAAACAAAAGCCATTCTATTTTTCCTAAACCTATAAAAAATACCATAAACACTTTCTCTCATTCTCATACGGTATCTCACTAACAGATATGATGAAACATGCAATACCTTAGATGAAATGTTAATAACTTCATGTCTGGTCAATTTTAAAACATATAATACATTACATCAAATGTAAAAGATGTTTCAAGCGTCCTGCTACAGTATAGAACTGGCTATGGCTAGTATTTACGGAGATACAATATACCTATGTAATATTTACTGTAGGTCAAAGGTCAATAGCCCCAATTCCGTTCATTATTACGGTAAGTGGCATAATCTATTGCAGCAAATAGAAAAGTGTATGTTTTGAGCATTTTGACACCACATACAGCTTTCAATTACCAGCAGTTACGGAGATACAATGAAAATATGCGTAATATAGGTCAAAGGTCAATAACTTTTGTTACGGTAAAAGTTATTAAAGTAAATAGAAATGTATATATTCTGAACAGTTTGACACCAAAATCAAAACTCTACGACTAGTAGTTCTAGAGATATTGACTGTTATTAACATTCCATACACACAGGTCAAAGGTCAATAACTTAATTTCTGGTCATATTTGGACAAAATGTTTCATTAGGTCAAATAGGAATATATGTATTATGAATAGATTGACACCAAAATCAAAACTCTACGACCAGTAGTTGCTGAGATATAGACTGTTACTGAGAAAATGGCGGCCAAGTTGGATTTTGAGCTCTCACAGGTTTTCCCCAAATTTTGTCGAGGGTCACCCTCGCTTATTTTCTTATTTACTACTTCTAGATGATAAATCCACAGAGAAATGGACCTTCGCTCTCAACGGTCACGAAAGTCCCAAAAATGACCCAACTAATCCTGCATTATGCAATCTTGTAGTGTTTTTCTTTATCCAGGGTAAAGTCACAACAAAAAAATAAATAAAATCTTTAAACTTAATAATAGTAGCTGGAAATAAATGAATTTATCTTGCTTCAATACATAACAATAGCTGGGCCTAATCGTCAACATAATATTGAACCTTATAGCATTGAAATATGTGGACGGCCCTCTGTATGGTCTAGATGGGTAACAGAGGATCAGGTCCAAGATTATTCAGCCGAGATCTTTGTGGATTGTTCATTTTAATTTGAGCCTGATCATCAAGAGTGTGATCATCTCATTGACCTGATCATCTCTGGAATCTATCATCTTCTGTGCCCAGTCACCCTATTTTTCCACCAACAGTGGCCCTTTCGAAATACCAAAAATTACACAAGATTTCCAAAATAAAATTTAAAAAGCTGACAATTTAAGACTATGCCTAGTTGAATAGGGCAAGCGATATGGATTACATATTGGCTCAGTGGTGGATCTAGCAATTAGGCGGAAGGGGTGGCTTGGGCAGATTTAGAAATATGCGAAGAGAAGAGCACAGAAAAAGGGCACTTCAAGAGACACAGCCAGGATGAAACGCAAAGAGAGGGGGTCAGACCGCAGCGAAGCAAGCAATTTAGGCTGGGGTGGGCCGGGCTCCAGGGGGTAGGTGCGGGCGGTAAATACATCCTTGCATTTTCTATAACCTAGGCTAGTAGGCCCATGATGCAAGGTTGGTAGAAATATCTCTGGGTAACAATATCATTGAAACCTTGCTTCCCGTCATCTAACCCAATTCATACTCCACTTGAGTTGGGCTTGAGCATCCGGTGCAGGTCATTTAATAACCAAAAAAACTCAAAATGGATAACTTGTATCCAGATTTCTAAACAACTCGTATCCATTATAGATAAAAGAATTGTTGCTCCTAATTTAAACTACAACCTTTCATTCCTATTTTCTGTGAAATATTTTTATTCAAATTACTAACAATAACATATGGATTATTTTGTTAAATTTTCATTTAAAAACTGAACTTGAATTTGTTAATCTTGGGAGACATAGTAGTTATTTGAAGCAGGTACGAGTTATCCAAAATTTGGGTACAAGTTGGGTACTCGTACCAAATTTTTGGATATTTCGTACCTGCAGAAAAATCACTATGTCTCTTGAGAGTAACAGAATCAAGTTCAGATTTTAAATAAAAACTTAACAAAACAATCCATATGTTATTAATACTGACTATAAATTTCACTTAAAATAGGGATGTTATTGTTTGAATTAGGATTAAAATTCAGTTATCTATTGGTTACGAGTTGTCTAAAAATCTGGGTACGAGTTATTCATTTTGGGTATATGATTTTGCATGGATACGAGTTTGTTTGGGCACGAGTTGACCTGAACCGACCTACTGTATAGTACTGTACTATATAGGCTGAGCCTATGCCTCTAGGCCTAGGCTAGCATGTCTCACAGGTCTTACTATCTGGTTTATTCACGTTTATTGCTGACTCTGTTTAAGGCGCTATTGACATTCCATACTCATTTTAGTTTAGCCGTCGTAAGGCCTGTTAAAACGATTCAAGCAAGAAAAAAAAGACGTATTTTGTCCCTCCGTATTTGGCATGTGGGTGATTCGAAATAATGTTTACCTACGTTCGACCAACCAAAATACTTTGTGAACGATCTATCTATCTATTGCGAACGACTACCAAACAACAAATTATATCTGAAAAGTATTCTCATGAATGTAATCTTGTCCTTTTCTAATAAAAAAGCCTAGGGATTCTTTTCTCCACGGGTAGACCCAAATCCATCCGCGCATGAAGGCTTTTGGTGGTAACCCAGCTGGCAATTTAACGTTTTTAAAACGTTTTAATAACGTACGGATTTGGTTAAGAAAACGTTTTAATATAACGT
>JAOTQE010009580.1:135-11090 GCA_025631205.1 Nesometra sesokonis | reverse complement strand
TTCGGTATATAAAAGGAATATTGACTGCTTTAAGATTGGGTTATAGTTGAAATTATAGGCCCACGGTGATATGAAAACTGCATGCAGTAGCCACCAGCTTAGCTATGGGATTAGGCCCAGGAACCTAGGCTAGGCTGCTTGAATACAACTTTTTTTTCCTATCGTATTGGATACTTTTAAATAGTAAAACCTAGGTCAAGACCGAATATAATGTGTAATTCCCCCATCTATAAGATTTCACCAAAAAAAAATAAAAATCCTAAACACAGATATCTGTGTTTGGCAGTCAAGCATTGCTTACTAAAACTAAACAATCTTCATGTTTGGTGGTCATATTGCTAATATATTTTACAAATTTACAATGTATTAAAACTAATTTTAATACTGAAACATGGAAAATTATGAGATGACAATTTGAGTAGAAATTTTATAGTTACTTTGCAGTGTGTTGGAGCAATCTGAGCAGCAGTTGTAGTTTTAGAATCTTAATCAACAGGTCGGGAAATTGAGACTCACTCATGCCAGGCGCTGGTATGCCTGGGCAAAATGACTTTACTCACATTGCTTCAGTCTTCCCAGCTGTACGATGTGTAACGGTAAATTCCTGGGAAATAGCCTGTGATGGACTAGCATCCCATTCAGGTTGAGTATCACACTGCCATCTGCTTCACACAACTAAAATTTGAAATAAGCTTCAGCACTATG
Organism: Nesometra sesokonis; assembly: GCA_025631205.1. Taxonomy (NCBI): domain Eukaryota; kingdom Metazoa; phylum Echinodermata; class Crinoidea; order Comatulida; family Antedonidae; genus Nesometra; species Nesometra sesokonis. The sequence goes on along the minus strand of JAOTQE010009580.1, from coordinate 10,385 downwards.
AGCCATAAGGCTCACAGAAGGATTTACTTTACCGAGTTTTTTTTTAATTGTTTGTGAAGCAAGAATTAATCTGGATGAAGAAGATTGTCATTGTATTCTACTGCTTCTACAAATTCCTGAAGATGGTCATTATCATCCTCTACAGGATCAATCAATTCTACAAATTTCTGAAGCTGGTTTTCACCGCCCTCTACAAACTCATTTTGGTTATTATGCTCTTCAGAATAATGTTGTTTCTGTAATTCTAAGCCTCTGGTTTCACCCAGTTCACCTATCGCAGATGCCTCAGTTGCCATCTCAGCACTTGAAGGCATTAACCAGCTTTTGGCAATTGTCTGATTTCCGAGAGCCACTAGGTAAAAAAGGTGTCTACGAGCTGGGGTGTTCATTGGACTGGAATTGATGTTAGTAAGGTAGAAATGCTTGGCTACCATGTGCTGGTGTTTGCATGGTGCTCCATTCTTTCCAATAAAACATGAGCAAATACCAGCATCCATGTCTACGTGATAAGTATCATCTGGAGACTTCTGAGAAGGCACCTCAAATGAGTTACTGGTACCATCTAGTCGTATAATGCTCTCTTTTTGTAACTCCCAACCACAGATTGGGAGATACCAGGATGTAATTGCTCGATCCAATCGGTTGTTGGCAACATCTACTAATCTTCTTTCATAGTAATTCTCAAGACGGGTGAATAAAAAGTCAACCAACTGTAGCATGCTGAAGGCTTTTGTTCTATGAAAGACTTGATCCTCCATTACCCTTATTGCAGTTTCACAATCATTTGTGTCTTTATCATGGAATGGTAAGTCTGATGTATAGCACATTGCCCACATACGTCGACGCTCATAGAGAGAGGCTATATGGTTCTTAAAGGAAATATACCTTTTTACTGTTCTGTTTTGCATTATGTTCTCATAAACTTCCTCAAGCTTTGACTTTGATGTGGCATACAGCATATCTTTTATTAGATTAAGTAAAGGATGTCTGTCTTCCTTTGCTACTTGGTGTTTTCCAACCGAGAGATACCTCCAAAGATTCTGCAGAATGTGGAAGGCACAAAGCACTAATCTTGATTGTGGAAAAGAACTGTGCAATGCATTCCTCTCAGACTCTGCATCATCTGTCATAAATACCATAGGGCCTCTTTCACCCCTTCCATAAAAAGCTTGTTGTGGAAGAATATTCTTTAGAAGGTTGAAACCTGCAGTTATCACTTCCTCAGTCTCCGATGTAACTACTATTACACCAAGCGGCAACCCTCCTGCACATGTGTGGGTCATAAGCAGAAATACCCTGTAATCATGCCGGTTAAATCCACCAGATGAATCTATAAAAACAATCTCCCCACATTGTTGTATATGCTCATGAACTCGCTTCATCAATGGTGTACAAAGGGCTATGATAACATCATCTCCAACTTGTAACATTTTTGCAGTAACCTCATCTGGGGTGTTTAAGTTGTTGATTTTACAGATGAGCTCATTAATCATTGTTTCTTCATCTGATTCCACATACCTCTCTCTGAATACTTTGTAGTAAAGTCTGTGGAAATAAAACAAACATAAAGCATGTAATAAAACAAGTAAACTGTAAGAATGTTATCTCACATCAACTGGATCATGCTGTACCGCAATGCGTGAAACAGTGCTGCGTGAAAGCATTTGCACCGATCATCATTCAAAGTATAATTCAATACATCAAAACAAAGCACAAATATTTTTTTTTGTATATCTTTCAAAATCTTATAATTTTGAATATGCTTTTTCATGTGTATTTTTTATAAATTTTTAAATTAATTTTATCTTTTATATTGTTTAACAAACCTGTTAATGGCAGTCTTATCATTGTTGGTTTTGAAAGGAACTGTAGGAACCGCAGCAGGATAATTTTGACATGGTCTTTAAAAGTAAAATTTACCTGTAACACCATTGTTGATCGGGGCATTCAGATCGATCTGCAGATATCAAAGAGTAATCATCGCCATGCTGGACCAGCATGTCATGTTTATGTGTAATGAGAGCTGTTAACGGTGAGTGGCCAGCTTCAAATAATTCCAGGAACTTTTGTCGTATTTTAGGTGATACATCTCTATGTCTTAAGACTTCTGCACACCCGAGTGGATGATTGTGTATGCACTGTATCTTCACAATCATAGGATGTGAGGTTGCATAAATGTCTGCAGATCTAAAGAAAGTTACAAGATTTTAAGATTAATAGTCAATATTTGCATAAATTTATACTAAGTAATACTTTATGCATCAAATTATTCTAAGCAATACTAATTATTACTAATGTTATACAATGACAAATCAGGGAGACCTCCCTAGACAAATAAATAATTCTGGTCATCTGTGACTACTTATTTTGTAGAAAATGGTGTCACATCCCATCCAGGATGCCCCGTTCGATCGAAGGTCCTTGGCGTGAATTTCGGCCGTTTCAGATTGGCTGGTCTTTATTCAACCAATGAAGAATGAATTTGCAGTGTATTCCCATCTTAGTGCAAAAAAACACGATTTCGAAGACAAAGACACTTTGGCCCTCGATAAAATATACCAAGGTGTTAGTTCAAATTAGTTGCTTGGAGTGGACTTCGGTTGTATCAGGTGGACTGATCTTTATTCAGCCATCTGGAAATTTTCTGAATCCCTGTTGATAGATGTGACAGAGGTTTTGCCTTTCTGTTCAAGGAAGGTTTCGCTGAAGTGATGTATACTGCTCCTCTGACTTCGTGTTTAAACACCTTGTTTTCTATCGAGGGCCAAAATGTCTGTCTTCGAAATCATGTTAGTTTGAACTCAGATGGGAATACACTGCAAATTCATTCTTCATCGGCTGAATAAAGACCAGTCAACTGGTATGAAAGATGAATGGTTAAACTGTGTTTTTGAAAAAAAAGAAAACTATTTTCTGTTCCTGCTTACTGTGGAAAACTGGCTTTTAAACTTATCATTCTTTAGAGTGGCTCTGTCAAATTTGGCAAATTCGTGAATTCATGGGAGGGAGACAATATTTACATAGGACTTACCTGCTTTTTCTGTTAGTAATTATCCGTTTAACTATGATTATTAATTTGGCAGGACAATTTGAGTTTTTAGAAGTTGTCTTTAAGTCAGCAGTGCTGGATCTGGGGTGAGTGTTATGTTGACAACGTAAGATTGTCTTGAACACGTTCTTTCTAGAACATGGATAAGTCTTAATCACCCTGTAAGTTGTCTTGGATTTTTCACAGAAAGCATCCAACCACTGTTTGGCTTCCTTCTCTGTGGAGATGGTCAATCTAATTACAGCATTCAACTCATCACATCCATTGGCTGTATATTCACACACAGTGTGGACATATTCAGCAGGAAGAATATCCTAAAAAATGAAAAAGAAATCATTACATCAAAATTATAAAAAGACACGGAAAATATAATGAATAAAAATGATTATGATGTACATATTATAGTTTACTGATATTATGTATGTGTTAATTACCATACAAGTGATTATCACATATACTGTAATCACGATAGTAAAATGAACAGAATACTTTCATTGATAAATTAAGAATTATAATAATTAATATTACTATATTTCTGATAACCTACAGTATTACTGTAAAACCGGTAATTTTTGTGCTGGCAGATGATTGCATGAATTATGAAAATAATAGCACATGAAATTAATATCACCAGCTACAAAATACATGCATGTTTTGTATTGCACATTAATACGTGTTTTCCTCACAACTATCGGATATGATAGTCTGGCCTAGCTACATTAGGCCCCATCCTATCCACTTCAAATGAGCCTCAATAAGGGTACTCATATCAATCAATGTTTTTCAAATACTACACAATCATTGAAACAAATGCAAGGTCTAACCACAAACTGAGTCTCATGGTTGGAAAATCCAAAATTGAGATTTTGGTATTTTAATAGAGCATAATATAAGCTGTAAAGTACATTTTAAATGACATTCATTGGATAAGTAGATCCAATGATGAAGGACTCTTTCATGCATAAAAAAAGAACCTAAAACGTATAATATATTGAAATATAAAGTACCACAATACTCATAATTAATTAAAACTAAATTTCTCACAAATTCTCCAAACCTATTTTGCTTATTATCTCAATTTGATTTCACCAACGCAAATAATTTTGGTGGAACCTTACTGTACAAATTACATTTTCATTGATGATCAAACGTGCGTTTTGTTTACAAAGACCACCAACTATAAATTTAAAAAAAATTGTGGCAGCATGGTTACCAGGTAAATGATTACCAATCATTTGGTTTAACCCGGTATATTTATCTATTAGTAATTTGTTTTCACTGTAGAGTATGTCTGAAGTATGAATACCCTTAAGTATGAATTGCCTGGATTGACATAAATCAGGTTGAGATTGAATTCTATTCGGCCTAACTAGTGACGATCACAATTCACAAAAACATTACTTACCCTATGGGAATATCCCTTTTTGGAGAATCCTCCTTGAGCACAAAAACAACAGGCTAATATATTTAGTGTCGAGTGAGCGTGAAAATCTACTCTTTAAAGCAAAAATTACCGGTTTTACAGGAACCGTAAAATTTCATTGAATTTTGCCAACCAATTCATCATTATACAATTATTTCATGTAATTCATTTTAAATTTATAGTGATGGACAAATTTCTATTTTCTTTTATTTCTGAATCTCATCTTATACACAAATACAGAAATAAAATGACAATAAACTATGCAAATAGTTTTCTGTACATGTCACACATACTGAATATTTAGATTATTATAGTACCACCAGTCAATTCTACCTAAGACGTAAAAAAATGTCTGCATCCCACTCTGAGTTAAGATATAACACAACAGTGTCGCTCTTAAGTTTCGTAATGTGATTTGGTTTAGAAAGCATGACATAGTTCTTAGACTAAAAAAAAATGTTCTGTTTTACCTCCCCTGCAGCCTCCAAAAAAATCTCCACAAATATTTTGTTTTCATAGATTACTTTAACTCAATTAATTTCAAAAATAGCTTTATATTCATGTTTCTAAATTAAACAAAATGAGCTGTAATGCCCTTCATATCACGATCACATGTAAGGTAAGTACAGATATAAAGCACCTTTATGTATTATTTCAGTGTCTGGTTATAGCTTTAGACTATATGCCATAGTATTTAGATTTTAAGCATTCTTATGGTTAATATTATTATGCAATAAATCCACCTTTCTAGAGGAATAAATTTGTTTTGATTTTACTTTTAAACACCGTTTCTTAGTGCCATTTCTAATGCTTGGCAAAAATGTAAAGGACGCAAAAGGTCACGCTGCTGAAGTCTTATACCATCATTGGGCATCACTACAATACACACATGCAATTCTAATAATAGAAAAAGCCTATAGTTTTCTACGCGTGCGTACCATGTACAAATGGTGCTCTTAGTAACGGTCGCCTGTTAATCATACGACCCATTAATTTCGCCTCTTGGTAATTTCAGTATTTAATATCATTGGTTTTTATTGTTAATAAAAACATTTGGAGCAAGGCATGGCAAAACCACTAATTTGTTGCAAAATTGCAAAATGGAGTTAATACTGAAAACATATTAAACTTGCTATAAGGTTTAAAATGAGGGGTCAATGAGGGGTCAATGAGGGGTCAATGAGGGGTCAATTATCAAAACTGGACATCTATAACCAAAGTTATAGAACAAAATAGACAAAAAATTCCTTTGTATTTGTTTATATTATTTCCTTTTGTTTATTTGCTTATTTTTCAATACCTTCCTGTTCGACAACTTGGTGGTTTTGCCATGCCTTGCCTCATTTTTATAAATTTTGAAAAAAAAAGTGGTAACTGAATTATAACAATTTGAAGGAGATGTCAAAACTAATTTAAACCATTTTACAATGTGTGTCATATGATCTATATGAAATTTAATACAAGTTTATCGCCAGCCACTACCCTAAAATTTCAAGCAGCGACGGGAAAGTTGAGAATATTATTTTAGGCCACATCCTTTGTGATAGTTTTAAAATTTGACACAAAATTAAAAGAAGTGTGAGGGTAAAAAAGTGACATACCAGTAACGTTGATCTTCCAGGAAGGTTTAGTTGCTTCCTTGCACCGTCTGGCAATCGCAGCATTATCTTAGCTTCTGAGTCTGTAAAAAAAAAGAAAACTGAAAGTTTAAACATTAAATTTCTCTATGATCCAGCATATGAAATAGAACTATGATATTACAATACTTTTGAAAGTTATATTAAAATTAAGATACAAAATTTTGATGTTTAATATGAATTACAAATTTAAAGTGACAGAAAGACAGTTCCATATTTTTAAAAGCTATTAAAATTAAGAAACCACAATTTTGTTGTTTTTGAATTAGAAAGGTACACTAACCAACTTTAAGAAAGTATAATGCATACTCCAAGCAATGAGATACACGCCATCGTGACAGGATTGATGATAACGTGATGATGACAATATTGATAATTTATGTCGAAATATTGAAACGTCACGATGGCGTGTATTCTCAATACTTAGAGTATGCATTATACTTTCTAATTATAAATTTAAAGGTAACAAAAGGTTGGTCCCATATTCAATGAGCTCTAGGCATTGAAACAGTTCTTAAGTCAAGCAGTTAATTGAGTTTAGCGGCAAAGTGGTAAAGCCAGTTCGCCTCAACCTACAGACATAATATTGACATAGATTTGTGGCTCTTCTGAGCCATAGTTCTGATCGGATTGGATGATAGTCGATTATGACGAAGTCATTGTGGAAACTCTCACTGAGTGTGGAAATAATGTACAACATAATTTCTTTAGACTTTTCTTTGTTGACACTAGCTTAACACTTACACTGTTTTGTGAGGTTAAGTTTAAGGAGTTGACAGTAAAATTTACGTCATTTGGGTCCACAGAAATTCCACTCCACTCCCTGTGCATGATGAAATTTATAAGCTTCAAAACATTTAGTAAAAAACATTAAACATTCTGATTGCTATTTTGATATAATTAACCAATTACATAGATTTTATGACAAAACATTTCACAACTTCCAACACATATACTGTAGAATAATTGATATGCCATCTTGTTAGGTTCAAAACCTAAAGTAAATTCTTCTTGTGGAAAATATTGCTTTGGAAGCAAGTATGGTCGGATAAAAAAATCGTTAGTTCAAGATCAATGTTTGCTAACACTACATGACAATAGACAGAATTGGGTACACAAAACCAAAACAAACTGTGAAGTTCTATCTCTTGCCACTGGGCGAGAGCGAATGTTACCAAAAACATCGGTTGAAATACTCACTGAATTTAGCAAGTATGATCATTTTTGAAGCATTAGTAAACATCTGCCTTAGTCTAAGATTTAGATCACAGTTGATTTGGTTTTAGTTTACATTTACATGGAAATAAACATAACTTAAGCTAGGCCAAAAGTTAGAATTCTGTTGATCCACTCCGTAGAGATAAGCCGATAATGTGCACTAGCACATCAGTCCTGTCTGCGTGGTGGGAGACCTAAAAACCATTCATAGTTCAAAGCAAATTTAACAGGTTTAATCCAGTCTAATTTTAATAAAACTAAGCATACCTTGTGAGTAAAAGATTTATGAATATATCCAATAGTTCGGAATGAGTTGCCAATTAAGTACTATAAATAAATAAACTTTAAATTTGTCCGTTTGAAAATTCCTTTAACACAGAAAAGGATAGAAAAGCGCCTTCTATTTGTTACATACCCACAAAACCAAAGTAAACAAGGTCACTAATTCAGTGTACTAAGGTTGAGAAATGCCCCTTTCAAGTCAAACATGATTATTTATGTTGCAATGTGTGAAGATAGCACCTAATGCGTCAGTTCACGTCAATGATAACCAGCCTACACAGATTCAAACGACATACTGTATTATAATCAAATATTAAAAAAAAAAAAAGATTACCATTTTCATTTGTTGAATTTTGTCCTACAGCAACACTATTAACATGATTAGAGCATTTTGTATCTTTATTTAGCACACTTGTCGTCGCAGCACCTGTATCAATTTCATTGTCTTTTACTGTCAATATTTCAGCCGATGAATCATCTTCATCATTGTTTTTTGGTAAACTTTTATTATTATCACAGTCTGTTTGTTCATTTAGCTTAGGGTTTACAGCTTCCGATTTAATATCTATAAACCCTGATTCTTTAAATACACAGTCTCCGTCTGTGTTATCTCTACCACCACTTTTATGGTAATCTACAGCTCTTGTATGGTTATCTCTACCCTGTGTGCGATTCTCTATTTCTTTGTTATTAGTTCTATAATTTTCACTTTCAGCATCACTTCCTGATTGGCAAGATCCACTTTCATATAATAATTCTTGGTCAGAGTCACTTTCTACATAAACAGTTTTTTTGTGCGATGATTGACTCGTTTTACTGCAAGTTTCTGACATGGAGGCTTCGATGGCTGCTCTTAACTGGCTTTCTTCATCTGCATCTATTATACTTTCCTAAAAAGAAGATAAAAGATTAATTGACTAATTTGTATTTATTAAAGTTATAGAGCCAAGGAAAGAAATTTTAAGGCAGGTCAGCAATGCATTTCTTTTGGGGTAGGCACCTGTAATACACATCACAACAGGTTCAGGTGTAGCTCCGATTGATGGTTTTTTGTAAGTAATTAATGTAAAAAAATTATATTACATAAAATGAAAATTTGTTCATGTTTTAACTCCCGAAGTAAGTTTCTGTTGTAATAGAAAATTTAACAATTTAATTAATTTAATTTAAAAAAAGGACCGGTTTGGCCAAAACATTTTTAAGGTATCTGACATTTTGTTGTTATTTGATCATAGCTTATCTTACTCCCTTAGCTTGTTACCTTATAGGTGACTACAAATATAAATACAAAAGCTTTGCAGTATCTAGTAAGTTCGGGATCCAGTCAGCAAAAAAGTATGCCATGAGCATTTAAGGTCGGTAAATAAGGTTACCAACTGCTGATCTGATATTCCTGGGCTAATTATGTGGGGAGTAGTTGGCACGGAGTAGTTCAACCTCCCAACCGAGAGTTAAAATCAGATTCTAATCCGATAAATGACATAAATGTGATATTTTTTTCCTTTACCCAGAGTTACTTTAATATTGTTTTTTTTTACAATTTTTTATTGTAATATCATGCAATGAAAACGGAAATCATCAGAAATTCAACAGACATATTGTGGCTCAATTAATGAGAAAAAAAGCATTAGGATCTAAACTGAGTTTGCACAGTTGCATATTTTTCATTTTTAATTGGTTTCATTTGATGGTAGTATATCGAACAATAAGAATTTCCTGCAGAAACAAGGCCATACTGTTAAGCACTGTTTAGCTGTGTTCATACATCTTTAAAAAATAAATAAAATTCAAGGACATTCCAGGTCATATATTCTAAATTTAAAGGACAATCAATCGATGGTCTTGCCATGTGTGGTAGTTCAAGAAAATAAAAATGAACCTTTGGAGATTAATGAAAATAGCTATGTTTTACCTCAACTAAATTTCAAAATGAAATTTCTAGAACATTCAAGGACAATTAGCTTAAAGATGTATTGTCACTTGAAAATGACCAAAAAATCAACGACATTAATTTTGAAATTAACTTGCTCATAATATAGTAACACCAAATTTATGAACTTGAGAATAGATATTAGTGTATTTAAAAATTGTTTAATAACATTTTTTACACTGAAAAAGTATAAAATGTAAAATGTTTTGTGGATTTTGGCTAATTTTTAGCATATAACATTGCAATATCCCTAATTTCTAGTTTCATGGTCATAACTTATATATTTCTTCGAAACTAGCAAGTTATTTCCAAAATCTATTTTTTGTCATTTTTCAAGTGACCATACATCTTTAAATGTATGTTTGTATTTCTAGGACTTTTAAGGAATTCAAAGATGCCTATGAACACTGGTATTAGTGTTACTAACCTTCCTAGCCTTCTTCTTTGGTGGACTGAAGCCATCTTTATCAAAGCATGGATGATCCTTTAGGAAATTGGTCACTAATGAAAAACAACAAAATAAAAAACATTGATCAGAAGAAAGATTAGGAAAACCTGAATCTGCTAGTAATTGTAATAATAGTAATAATAATAATAATAATAATAGTAATAATAATAATAGTAATTGTAATAGTAATAGTAATTGTAATAGTAATAGTAATTGTAATAGTAATAGTAATTGTAATAGTAATAGTAATTGTAATAGTAATA
>JAOTQE010009579.1:0-22685 GCA_025631205.1 Nesometra sesokonis | reverse complement strand
TTGATGCTACTTTGATATGATCAAGTTAATTTCAAAATTAATGTTAATGATTTTTTGGTCATTTTCAGGTGACAATACATCTTTAACCATTGCATTTTGACTATAGGCCTAATATTTTTTTCTTATCATTAAAAAAACACAATTTATTAAAATTTAAATAAGAATTCCTCAAGCAAGTGTAATTTGGAAGCCAAACTACAAATATATTTATTACATACCTTGATTTTATTGAAATTTTGAATATAAAAAAAAAATGGATGTCACTCAGGGAAGGACACTTGACGCTTAACAAGTATATTTTTTTAATTTGGCCTTATTCATACAAATTATTCAACTAGAATAATTTGACAAATTGAAATTAATTTATTCTACGTTAAATGAAAAATACAATTTAACATTGAAATTGAAAAAGATTAGTAGATATTCTCTTATTTGGAACATTGTAATGCTTGCAGATTTCTGTATACCTTCCAGCCACTCATTAACATAGTGGAATTAAAGCGATATATGTTGTATGTCTGAGGCAAGACATATCGGATTGGTTGAAGAGATGGCAACTCTTCCATGCCAGGCGGATCAGATATTTATGTAAATTTATGCTAATTTATGATACCTTTCATTTCTCAATATTCAAGTTATTAGTATGCTGACAAGGTAGATGTATAATCGTCAGAAATTCATGTCAGACAATATTTGAATATTTTTCAGTTTGACCTTCAAGGAAATATTTAGCAATCAGTGATTGGCTTTTACCTGTAAATACTTTTTATGGAGGCAATTACGTAAAAATTATATGATAGATTGACATGATATTTCAGTTTATTCACATATTATTTTAGTATTGGCAATTAATGTGAATTTGATTGGTTATGAATGGTAAACAAACATGTTTGTGCTCAATATGATTTATACGCTAAGAGTAAACAATTAAGTTATGATAAATAAATACATGATTGCCCAAACAACAAATTAATAATTAGACAAATCATTAGTGGAAAATAGCAATATGGTAATACGAACATTGACAATATTAATGATCAATGAATTTATGATGAAAATTACAATAATATTCTGATAGTATTATAGTTCACCACGGCACAATTTAAAACAGCAATCCGGTCACTTAGGCAACATAAATTTATATTTTAATTTTTCATTATGATTGGTGTAAATTTTTTTTATTACATGATAATTTTTTTTTTACATGATAATTTTGATGTCAGATATGTATTCATTTAGCTCTTTGACTTGCTATTTCATAAATATTTGAATAGATACATTTTTGTCTTTACTGTAGTTTTTACCACTTTTATTAAGTAATATTGTTTATATTTTTTAAGTTTTTAGAGCATAATATAAAATTTCATCATAAATGCAAAACACTTATACACTAGTATATAATTATTTACAAAACAAACTATTACAGTTACTACTCTTGGCATTAATTTCATATTATCATTACATTAGGAAATATTAAGGTACATTACCCGCATGTATCTAATTTCAACGTTTCACACTATGGCATATTAGTGTGGTTATAAATGAGGTTTTTGATGTGGATAGCCATTTTAACTCCACACAACAAAGTCATTGTATGGCAAATGCAATCATTAAAATTTCTGTGCATAATTGTAAATTTAACATTAGACATTACTTCAGACTTATACATTTCATTGCATAATATTTTAGAGCATGGTATCATTATACTGTATATCATTCATGCGAGTCGTATGGCCAAGCGGTTAAGGAAGAGAACCATGAATCATAGCAAAAACCATAGCACGGGTTCAAGGCCCACTCGCAACATGGTTCCACCATGGTGGTGGAACAAGTCTTACTCGGATAAGGACTATAAGCCTTATGCCCATTGTATACAATGGTTCATGTGCACTTAAAATAATTCAGTGCATTTTTTGAGATACTGTAAGTAGGGAGTTACCCCTGTGTATTGGTCCGTGTATCCCTTACTGTGGACAGCAGAATTTAGTGCCAGTTGCAGGCAGCAGGACATGATGTGACACTTAGGTGAGGAGAATGTCATTGAATATGTGAACATCATGTCCACAGCACCGGTGGAAAGTGGCAGTAGTGAGTTTATCAACAATAATTATGTCAATGCATCGTTATTATTATACACATAAAGAATTTTATATGATTATTTACAACAAACCAACTATTAACTATTGTGAAGGGTGCAGCATTATTTTCAATGCATTAGGAAATATTAAGGTATATTACTTAACTTGCATGTACTTAATTTCAACATTTCACACTGTTTGTGTGAATATAAATGATACAAATCTTTCTTTATTCTGGATAAACTCTTTCAATACATAAGTACTGGTCTCCCAAGAGGTCCAGATTTGTTAAAAATATAATTTATATTTACAAACATTAATTGATAAAGAAAATACAACATAAATATAAGAAGCAGAAAAAAATTGGTAAATTAAATTAGATTTTTAAAGGATTGTAGGGAAATGATTGAATATTACTGCGGATATCTGATGATAAATTGTTCCATAAATTAACAGATCGCTATTTAAATGTTCTTTTTTCAAAATCATTTTGCCATTTTGGTAAGATCAAAGTGTTTGTTGATTTGATTTTTGTATTTATGTTATGATATTCATCGATTAAATCATAAAAATGTGTTAAGTATGCTGGAACAATTCCTGATAAGCATTTAAATGTCATTACAAGAATATTATATTCCCATTGTTGGTGCACAAGCTTCCAATTTAGTGATTCCATAAGATCATAAACAGGCGTTCTTTTATCAGCGTACAATTTGATTCTAGCCTGTCCACATGTGCAACTGAGCAATTTGACCATACTGGACTACAATAATTAAAATAAGGTAATACTAAAGAACTTGCTATACGTTGTGAAATTTTGGTACAAAAATTTTCAATATGCTTATGCCATGTAAAAAGTGAATCAAAGGTAATTCCTAAGTATTTAAAACTATCAATTCTATCAATAATATTACCATTTATTGATCAAGAAATATTTGAAAATTTAGGGAGATTAAAATTTTAAACTAAAAATTATAAATTTGGTTTTGTTAGCATTAATGGTTAATTTATTTATATTAACCATTTGGATATGTTGACTACATTTTTGTCAATGATAGATTGCAATTCATTTGGATCAGAAGCAGAACAGTGATGTTGTTATATATAGCCATTTTAACTCTAAAGAAAAAAAAGGTATATACAATAAATCAAAGCATTTTAGTTACATCATTTTAAAATTGGAAATTACTTCAGACGTGACATTTTTGGAGGATCATAGAAAATATCATAAACACAAGGACAAGTTTATATAATTATTTTCAAATAAAATTATCACTATGAAGTTCCTAGCATTATTTTCATATACCTAATTTTAACTTTTCAAACTACAGTATGCATATTTTGTGTATTGTTCTAGACATTTTAACCCTAAACAATTCTAAGTCTCTTTAGGATAAATACAATAATTAAACTATATTTTTTTAATTTTAAATTAGACATTACATCAGACTTATACATGCATCACCCTTGTAAAAAATAAAATAATTTTGTAGTATATCATGCTATTTTTCTCTTGACAGAAATTACTTCATACAGTTGAAGTGCATAGGAAATGTATTATGCACATCTGTGTTGGATTTCTGCAATTGTTTTAGAAGGGCTCACTTTCACGTGTATATCATTAAGAATATATCTACTCAATGTACAGCACATAAGTGTGTATGTTATTTTAGTATTGGCAACCAGACAATCCATTTTGTTTGGATTTCTAGACAGTTTGGTTTAGAGAGAGCCAAGTTCCCCATGTTTATTTTCATTTCAAGATTTTTGGACTTGAAAAATGAATTTCTTGTTTAACGTGAGGTTTTCTGGAGGATTGGTTTTGAGAGAATTTACTGTATAACATTTCATTTTTTATGATGTTTAATACTCTTTTAATTTCAGATACTTTAAAAAAGACATTTACTAGTATTCGTTGAGTAGAATCAAGTATTAAAAGAGAACTTGACAGAATTCAGTGAGGAAAAGGTAACCAAGTAATGATTGAGGTTGGTAGTTAAAAATTGTCCACAGGCATAGTACAGTATACCAGGTATTGTTACATTTAGCTTTACAAAGCTCTGTACAGTTACATATTTCCTTGATAACACACAAACACAAAATATAAGAGAAATTACATCCAGTTTAATCAGGAAAGAATAAAAATAATAAATTCATAACCAAAAAAAAATTACATGATTGTCTGATCGTAGGTGTAAAAAATAATTTCCTCCGACAACACTTTGCTAGTAGTGCAGTATCCTTGATTGTATAAAAATACAGTATGTAAAAAGAATTAGATTTGATTTAATCATGGATGAATTAAATGTAGTCAGCATTTCCAAGACTGACATTAGGTGTACATCCCTATTAAAAAAATTGTCTTATTACAATGGATAATTGGATTAGTTTCTACTTGATCGCATTTAGCTCTTCCAAGACTGATCACCATTTCAGACCATCCATTTTGCTAAGTTTTTCAAAAGTTTTAGTTTTAGAAAGAGTCAAGTTGAAGGTCGTTTTACACTAACCGATTTTATTCGCTCAAACAAAAAAACAAATAATTGTATGTCTGCGCTGTTTCATCCTTCAATTGAAATCCTTCGCCAGACCATTCGTTTTTTTTTCTCTAAGTTTTTCGCTAGAGCAAATTTGGTTGTTCGAATTGTTACTTTTTGTGAAGAGAAAAAATGCGCCCATGCTCATTGAACCGATTCGGTGAACTCACGGTCAGTATATAGAAGTTCACGCGAATGTACGGTATAAACAACAATATTTATTTTTCTTATTTACAAGTACATTTATTTGAAACATAAATTATATAAATATGCATTGTAATCTATTTTGTCTTTAGCATTATTAAAGCATTTGTATTAGTCTGCTAAAACAACAACATTTCCTAAAAATGATTTCAACGCAAAAAATTGTTTTGCACATATAAATTCTCAGGCCTACAATCGTTCGCTTTTTGTTCTTGAGAATAAATTCGCCTGGTGGAAAATGACCTTCAGATTGTTTTTCAAAACTTACAAAAGGTCTAGTTTTAGAAGATTGATTTTGGGAGCAGTTACCCTAAGGAAACAAAAATGAAAATGAGTTAGTAAAATTTTGGATAAACATTTTTTTTAAAGAGTACCATCCCGTGCATGTCCTTTGCATTTTTTCTAGATTGAAAATGAGACCTCGCAGGGTTCGGGATAAACAAAATTTCTGATTTGTACAGATTCCCATCCTATGCATATCCTTTGCATTTTTCTTGTAGATTAAAAATGAGTTGGTGGGATAAAATTTTTGATTTCACAGAATCCAATCCCATTTTCTTTGAGGTTGGAGGTGAGCATGTTCCCGGTTTTCAATTTGACAAGCAAAAAAAAAAAAAACAAGCGTTATTTGCCATATTTAGTGTGGCTTTTTAAGCTGTTTGGTATGTTGGGGGCTCGACTGGGCCTACTAAGCCCCGACGAAATCTTAAATTTCTCCCCGACGGGGGACCAAGGTTCTCCCCATGTGCTTTGTACTTTCCATAGAATAAGAATGAGTTGGTTGGATTCGGGATAAAGACAATTTCTGATTGTAAATAATCCCATTTCATGGATGTAATTTGTACTTTCCCTAGATGACCTTCAACACCAGAATGCTTTGAGAAAATTACTGTTCCATTGTCTCATGGGACAAGTACACCACAGCATTTTAATAAGGAAAATTATACCTAGAGGCATTAACACATGTATTGAGGAAGACAATGGATGAAACAACATCAGTCATTGTTATTAATTGTTCCGTTACTGTTTATTAGTAATAATATTTTTACAATTGTGATTATTACTAATTCAGAAGTATTAAAATGTTATTGATGATAATAAACCAAGAGAATGTGTGAAACATTTTAGTGTCTTGAATGAGATGGTAATTACAATATTAAAATTTCAAATTATAATAATAAATAGAAATGATTCATATAGGGGCCTAGGGCAAAATTTCAAATTATAATTATATAGAAATGATACATATAAGGCTGCTTATTCTAGAGTCTTTTTTTTTTTCGTAACCAAACTGGCTAAATTTTGCCGAATTTTTTTAGCAAAATTATAATTTTAGGGATTTTCATTCAACCAATTTGGCAAAAACAGTCATTTTTATTTTAGCCAAATTAGAATTCCAATAGCCATAGTGAGTTGGTAAATGGTTAGAATGAGCATAGAAAGTGCTTACAGTATGGCACACGTGTAGTATAGATTAAATGATTTAATATCAACCAACAAATATCAGTAGATCTATGTTTCAAAATTATTATAAACATTTAATATTACGTGATAAAGATTATCATAAAAATATGCATGGATTGTGTAAGTCATAAAGAATTTGAAATCGTTGAGGTGTGAAGATATAAAAAAAAGTCTGCAAATGCGATTTTGATTCAGACTGTTAAATTTCTACAACCTTTGCCATGGATGAAATAACCATCAATACCATGGTTAGAAATGCATTTTTATCATTAAAATTATGAAATAAGAAATTGTAATCATCAATGTCATCTATTTATGTTCATTGGTAAGTTTCGAAGGCCACGTTTTTGCTGTTTTGTTATGCCGTTTTAATTTTGAGGGAAATGTTGAATTAATGTGCTGTTGAAAACATCGTAATCTTGAACAAAAAAATGTTTGCGTTCCCAAATTTATTGTTTAAAAATAATTAATTTTTTAAAAAACAATGGCAGATCCAGGAATTATTGAAATAAGGGTTAGAAGTCTTGAACCGTGGTGAGTGTCCTTTTGAATATGTCAGTCAAAATATAAGTGCGTTTCACAGCCTAAATGAGTAGGTACTTACAGTGTTTTTAATAATTGTTTCAAAGCTAAGGAAAAGGGCAGAAGGGGGAGTGATTCTGGAGCCCCTAACCATATCTCTCTCCCCAAATCCGACAATGAAAAAATATCTATAGTGAAAGTCAAAGAGAACAAAGGGTTATACTTTTATAGATATGAAATGTTTTCTTTCAACAAATAAAAACAATTTACAAAAAAAAAATAATAAGTCTTAGTTTATAAGCATCATATATTATATATACATCCTGTAATTGTCGTTTATGCTTTTTGAAATAAAAATAACTGAAACTGTATATTTTTTAATTTAAAAAAAAAATTGAAAAAATTGACAATTTTTTTTATTTCTGCCTGTTGTGGAAAACTAGCTTTGTGGCTTATAATTTGGCTTGGCTCTGCCACGGGCTCTTGCAAAAACAAACTGTGCTGAAAACCAGACAAAATCAATTTTGGAATAATTGACTTTAATATTTATTTTCATTATTTAGTATACAGGGATGTAATTATGCTGGGCGGAGGAGGAAACATTTTCCCCCCAACCTATAGACTGTTTGAAAGCCTTCTACCCAGCTAAATTCCAACCTCTGAAAAGGTAGAAATACTGATTTTTAATAATTTTACCACCAACCCTTACATTGCTTTCATCCATCCTTGAATTTTTCTAGCTACATCCCTCAGTATAGATTTTGTCTTTCAAATGTAAAATTTTCAGAATCTTAAAAAATATCCTAATTTCCTGGAAGTAAATAGGCTTTTACCAACAGAATTATTGTATAGTAATTTGTTGAATTGAATTGTAATCATCGTCTTTCTTTCAAAAAAAGACAGAACAAATTATGCTATTATTGTATTAAAGTATGTGTGTGCCTTTTATTGCTGTTAATATTGAGTCTACATTCAAAATAATGGATAAATATACGAAGTGGATGACGAGCGTTGAATACTTGCCAAGGCCGAGTCTCGCAGCTTTGCACATATATTTTAATGCACATATGATATGCCATCTTAATGCATCTACTTCTGTCTGAAAAAAACTTAATGGATCTGAATTGTGCATTTTTTCATCCGTGCCATGAATAACTGCATGTCATATCGTATTAAAATGACTGCATAAACCAATGGTAGAGTATTATATATTTATCGGAATTGAGTAATTTAAAATTGTTCGGAAGGAAAACTAATAATAATCTGTGGATTTATAGCATATATAAAGAGGTGTTGCGGTACTATGAAGACAAAGAAAATGCAATAATTTTTATGATTATTAGTGAAATTATTATGCATGATTATTAGCAGATTAAATTTTTCCTATTCAATGATATGATCACATGTATTGTTCAACATGAACTTGTGAATTGCCTCCATCTCCTGCACAGCTTCAGGTAATTTCTTCATTCACTAAAGACTTACTGCATGCAATATTTTTCCACTATTACCTATACCACAGAATAATTAAGGTAAAACAATATAGGTGATTGTCCTTTGATCTGACCTAAACCCATAAAACTTTAAAATTACCTTTCTGTTTTGAGACGTGGAAAGCGTCTCTATAAACAGCTTTTCAAAAAATGTCTGTCTGTTTGTCGGTCTTGTCACGCACGTTTATGACTACAGTAGAACCCCGTTTTTACGTCCCCCGATTGTACGAACCCTCAATTTTACGTACGCATGTAATGGTCGATGACGTCATCAATAATTTTATTTTAATTACTAATAACCATGTAATAGTATAGTTTCATTTACTATTTTATCATGAATAAACGATTATTGGACATTTGTGTTTCATTTATTTCTAAAATCCACCTTTATAACGTCGAAACAGCGTGTCTGACCAGCTCCCAGTTCGTAAATAAACTAGGCCTAGGTCGCACCACGACCGATCAACCAGCGATGACAGCGTCGAGGTAGGCATGTTACGCTAGTCATGCATCGATATGCGTCAGTTCAAAAAATATTTTAATACTCACGAAAATCATTCCTAACTTATCTACTGTATTTAGCCATTTTGGAAAGGGTTATTAAAACACAGAATATTGCTAACAACACAATTTAGGCGATAATGCATTCAAAACAAATGTATGAAATCCTAGGCCTAGTTCGTTTCGGAAACAAAATCAAAGATGGCGAATACACAATAACAATCTTCAATGGTACTGTTCACACCACCGCCGTGTCACTAAGATAACTATCTAGCAGTACCGACATACATTCAATCCTTTCCACGTGGAGTTTACATGCGCACGATCGCCATTCCTATAAATCGTCCAGAACCGTCTCTCCACATTGTTTTGTAGCAATTACACGATGTAAATTCTCCGCGGAGTGGGGTACGGCGATAGGCCAAGAATTACCGGTAACTAATATGCCTGATTAATAAACCAATATTTTTAGATAACTTATAGACATAACAAAACAATGCGGGAAGGGGATTTTCCCTTTCGAGTATTTGCCGCGTATATTTTTAATCTAGGCTAGGCCTAGGCTAAGCCTTGGCTAGACAAACGCGACTAGACTAGCGCGCGGCTGCCTAGGGCCTAGGCTACGTACGTAGGTTGAAATGCGGCACCATTTTGATTCTAACGTACGGCCTCTGGTCCTGTGCCGTACGTAAAAACGGGGTTCTACTGTATTTGCATTTTGTTCTTTTCATATATAATTTCTGATAACCAGCATTGTATGGGTGTCACTTTAAATATCTACGAGATATGAAACAATTAATTAATCATCAACTGTAGTACATTAACATTAAAATTGAATTTAAAATATTGTTATAAATACAGTTTTAAATGCTTACTTTCCTATTAAAACTGTATACAATATATTATTTTTTGCTTCTGAAGT
Organism: Nesometra sesokonis; assembly: GCA_025631205.1. Classification (NCBI taxonomy): domain Eukaryota; kingdom Metazoa; phylum Echinodermata; class Crinoidea; order Comatulida; family Antedonidae; genus Nesometra; species Nesometra sesokonis. The sequence goes on along the minus strand of JAOTQE010009579.1, from coordinate 12,964 downwards.
TATGCAAATTGTGAATAACGGCTTAGGCTACTACACTCGGTGACTTTCGCCTCAGGCGTAGTCGCAGAAATTTGAAATTTGCATAGCAGATGATGTTAATAGTATAAAAGCAAGCACGATACAGAATCGATTTCATTTGATTACTGATCTTGCTTGTAAAGTTTTGGATCAGTAGCCGCACTCTAATCTTCAATCGTCTTGTACTCGGCAGTTATAGAATAGGAATACTAGCCCGGTTTTGTTGGCTAAATAAAAGTGATGACGTGCAGTGCATGAACAGTTGGTGACACTGACCAGCTACAGCTACTGTGTGCAGCTTTCCACGTCTTATTGTCGGATCGACTTGTTGAAGCAGTATAAACGAGATAAATATAAAATGCATTTTGACCAGAATGTACCTTAAATTTAATCCATAGCCTTCATAAATAAAAATTGAATTTCCAGAAAAAAGAATTATATTTTTTTATGCTATTAAATTGTGCCCTTTTGTGAAGCCCACCATGAAACCAATGTAAACGCAAATATGATTCTCTCTCTAAACTGGACTGTCTGGTGGTCAGTATTGGGAGAGTGTAATGCACATAATCATCATCCCATGTCATGTTAACCCTTTGAGGTTGTGTCCCATATGTGGTAGAGCCAAACCAAATGAGACATAAGTTGCAAATGCTAGTTTTCCACAATAGGCAGACATTCTAAAATGGCCCATTTTTCAACTTTTATTTTATTTAAAAAATATACAGTTCACACATTCAACTTTCGTACTACCTTAACAATTTCCAAATATATGATCAAAAAATGTTTTTAAAAATGCAATTTAAAATGACCTTGCTTTAGTCAATGTATACTTATAAACAATTTTAAGTGCAGTTTTCTCAAAATTTACCATTTTAAATGTTCGAACTTCGATTGTTCATAACTTCCCAAGGAAACATGGTATGAAACTGATTTTTTTGCATGTTAAAGATAATGTGTAGTTTTATTATTCATAGAAAATTCAATTTTCCGACTTATGTCTCATTTAGCTTGGCTTCGCCACATATGCCGTATGTATAATATACTCTCTCAGGATGCGTGGAAAAATTTCTGTAAGGGGTAGCTTTTTTATTTGATTTACCAATGCTGCCCTCTCTTTTTATGGATTTTTTAAAATGAAGTAGCTAGGATAGGAGAAATATCGTTTCCAGAAATATCGCTTGGTTACCTAGGGTAGATGATGTAAGAATTCACAATGTTAATTTTATTATAAAATAGATTATAAATTTGTTCGCTTATTAAAAAAAAAATATATATATATATAGACTGTTGGACGGAAGTACATTACCTTTCGCATGAAGTAAATTGTTTTGCTATTTAAAAATTTCATCCTCAACACGTGCCATCTTTGATGAAGGTTAGCCACCATGTCTCTCCATCTAAGATGATCTTCAGCTGCGCTCTTCACTTCCATATAAGATGTTGTTGATCTCCATTTCTTGATGTCATCACTCCATTTAGTTCTCTGTTTTCATCTTGCTCTAGTGCCTTAAATTGTAAAAATTTACTAAAATGGGGCAAGGCATGTCAAAAGCCACGAAGTTGTCACACAGGAATTTATTGAGAAATAAGCAAATAAACAACATGAAAATAAACAATTACAAAGGAAATTTTTGTCTATTTTGTTCCATAACTTTAATTTGTCTGATTTTGCTATTCGACCCATCATTTTAAAGCTTATAATAATAATATATCACCTTATTACCTCAATTTTTAAATTTTGCGACAACTTGGTGGTTTTGCCATGACATGCCTCAAATGGATAGATTTACACCTCCATGCAGGGTGTTTGATCCAGGGTACCACTTTGGGGGATTACCCGTGCCCACTCACCATATTTTGGACTGCCTGAATTATCTACTGGATAATACAACCAGGGGACAAGTAGACCATGCGCGAGACCATCTCCGCTGCCGGTGCTGGGCCACATTTTCTCCAATTTCAATCTGAAAAGCAATAAAAAGTAACCGATTGCTTCTAAATTACCACTGTTCTCAAGGCCATTATTACTGTATTTTACTGTATAAAAGAACATTTTTCATGCGTGAGAATTCTGTTAATGCATGATAAAGATTACAATATGTCTAAGACATCCAAAATAGTTCCTAATGTGTGAGAGTTCGCAAGTTTAGATAAGTCTTCGATGTGAATTCGGCAAACAGAAAATGAAAGCTTTTTTGGCCCATTTTCCAAACTTTTTGATAGTTATTATTATATTTATTAGTAGTGTTTACGGTGTGTTACCATGGCAAGGTGTGAAACCCCTAGATCTGCCATGTTAAATTTCACCTTGCCTGATTGTAACCAGTTTAACACTGTAAAATTCAGTTGTAATTGTAGTCTAAAACCCCACCCTAAATAAAATCTTTTATCTAAAATTTTAAAATCTGATCTTCGAATTGTCGTTACTGTGATTCTAAAACAATTTTGTGTCTGGCATGTTATTTAAAATAATGGATATTTTTTAATAAAATAAACTTGGAACAAAGAGAATTAGAAAATCATAAGTTTAAGTTGAAGTCATCATTTATGCCTAATGGAGATTATAACATCCTAGCCTTGTCGTCTTTTAATACGCTGTGACTTAAATCGCCACACATAATTGTTTCATTAAATGTCCATTATGTGCAATTAGTGGTGGTTGTCTAAATAATCATCTTTGTTGTTAGATGCTCAAAATAAAATGTTCTTTTTTATATGAAAATTTTGGTATATATTTCAAATAAAAATTGCAAAAATTGTTTTTGTAGAATTCAAAAATAATCTTTTATTTTTTGTTGATTGCCATCTGGAAATTAGACGGGTTAATTTGTAAAATTTGCTTCATAGATAATGAATCCATCTGCTAGTGAGCCCTCTATTGTTTCATTGCATGAAGCTTAGATGTGTTAGTTCAACATAGCTGATTAATTCCTCCATCGCAAGTGTGCATTTTTGTGATCTGATATAAAATGTTTAGAATATTCCCATGAGAGTTCTGTTTAAACTGCTAAATGATGCTTGTCCACTATGAATTCTTAATTATGATTGAGTAATTAATGAAAATGGTTTTAGATGATCGAGTTGTCTTCAAACTTATACTGTAAAATATTGATGTAGGATTTTTGGTACAGACAGGGAACATTTTCGCCAGTGTAGCGTAAGAAAACGCTACACAAAAATGAACATTTGCTACACAATTTTAGGCATGGATCACATAAAATTATCATATTAAATCTTATATTCATATAGCATCAAAAGTATTAGCAATTTTTGCTAATCAATATTTTGAAATAAAAATTTTTTCTGACAGAGTGACATATTTTTTTTTAATACTAAAGTAATGACATATAATTATAATTAATTAAATGCGTGATCTATTGAAAAAGTTATGGTTTTGGGTAGTGTTGAAATTTACAATATCGGTAAAAAATGGAGTTGCATTTTATAAATACAAGGTTTAAACCACTACATGTTTTGGTTGTGTTACCATCACTATCAATTGAAAAGTACTGAAAACACTGAGTTTATATAGCTAATTAAGCGAGTTTCATACAAAAATAACAGGATACAAAATTGAACATTTAACATTAACATTTGGTTTCAGTTCATTTGCTTTTTGTGGTTTCATCGTGACCATGTCAAATTTATTCTTCTGCGGTTACTGCAGTAATCTATTGTTATAAATCTACTTTAGTTACTGCAGTAGTCCAATGCTATAGTGTTTTTTTTGGTGACTGTATTGTCACATGTTGACAGTAATTATCAGTAATTATTTTTTAACTACAGAACTAATATGGAACTTGTAACTGAATTACTGCAGTAACTACAGTAGGATAATTTTAACATGATCCCTTATGTAATGTTGAATTTGTATTTTATTGTGAACAATAAAACATTGTACTGCCCTCAATAATCCTTCATTTTTAGTTCAAACTTTAAAAACAAAATCCTAGTATGATGGAAGAAATTAAATTTTTTGTATTCTTTCAGTTCTTTTAATAATGTGATACTGCCCTCATTTTAAAATATTTGATTTTAAACAAAACTTGCCTATATAACCCACATTTTTTGACAATTTTAATTGGTTGGATTTTATTTTCTTTGTTTTTGGTTTGTCCCTTGTACTATGTTTTCTGTCATTTTTTAACTTATAAAATACCATTTTGGGATAAATGTATGCATTTCAGGGAAAGCTTTATAAATTATCTTGAAAATTTTAGGAAATATATAAGTATCTCCCAAATTTCAACATAATTTTAGTATTTTAAATAGATTTCACAGTTTTGAGAGCTAAGACATATGAATGGATGGAATGGCAACTGTAGCTTGGTGGTTAAAATGCTTGTCTGCCAATCACAATGTCCCATATTTTAACCTGTCTGCACACTAAGTTTGTTCTCACAACCTAGCAGTGCAACTCCTAAGCCTCATAATTACACTTGGTTAAAAAATCATGAGGTTGTCTCACTCTGTAAGGAGAAGAGCGACCTCGCTATTGGATGTAACATGAATTAATATGGATGTACAATGTAGTCTTGGTTAAGAAATCATGACGTAGTCTCATTCTGTAAGGAGAAGAAAGACCTTGCTATTGGATGTAACATGAAATAATATGGAATAGGTACAATGTAGACTTGGTTAAGAAATCGTGACCCAGTCTCATCCTGTTAGGAAAGACAGACCTCGCTAATGGATGTGACACGAAATAGTAGGGAATATGTACAATGTAGACTTGGTTAAGAAATCATGACGTAGTCTCATCCTGTTAGGAAAGACAGACCTCGCTAATGGATGTGACACAAAATAGTAGGGAATATGTACAATGTAGACTTGGTCAAGAAATCATAACGTAGTCTCCTCCTGTAAGGGAAGAGAGACCTCGCTATTAGATGTGACACGAAATAGTAGGGAATATGTACAATGTAGACTTGGTTAAGAAATCATGACATAGACTCCTCTTAAAGGGAAGAGAGACCTTGCTATTGGATGTGACACAAAATAATGGAATATGTACAAGGTAGACTTCGTTAAGAAATCATGACATAGTTTCATCCTGTAAAGAGAAGAGAGACCTCGCTATTGGATGTGACACGAAATCATATGAAATATCAATGTAGACTTGGTTAAGAAATCATGACGTAGTCTCCTCCTGTAAGGGAAGAGAGACCTTACTACTGGATGTAACATGAAATAATATGTACAATTTAGATTTGGTTAAGAAATCATGAGGTAGTCTCATCCTGCAAGGGGAAGAGAGACCTCGCTATTGGATGTAACACAAAATAATATGGAATATGTACAGTGTAGACTTGGTTAAGAAGTTATGACGTAGACTCATCTTGTAAGGGAAGAGAGACCTTGCTATTGGATGTGACACAAAATTATACAGAATATGTACAATGTGTGGATAAGATATTAGGTAAATCAAAGGCTTATGTCGTATTTTCTATTAAATCTTGCATTTCAGTACAATTCAAGGAAGGTTGAGAATAAACCTAGTCCCAGCTCATACATACTTGATGAGCCTAGGGAGTTTATAGTTAACATGACCACTTATCCATAAATAGCAATGAAGGATAATCAATTGAGTTTGTATTTTGCCCTTTTACGGTTAAAAAGTCAAAACTATGATCAGGGAGAAATATTCCGCACAGTGTCAATACTTCGTCAATAGCTTCGCTTCACTTTTTCAATGGTGAACGCTCGGCATAAGAAATTCATAGATAACATAGTTGAACTAACCTTAATAGAACATTTTTGCAATGTGCAATGCATACATATAGGCATACATATAATCATTAATTTTATCACAGACCATTGAAATATGCATACTAAATAATTACAATGATACTAGTCAGCTGTGTAGTTTTACGACCACACAGCGTTCAGAACTCGTTAGCCTGCGCATGGAAATTTATTGAAAGTGGTGACTTATTCGAGACATAGATAATTATCTATGTAGCATGAATTGATGCTAGAGATGTACGGTATTACTGCTGTAGACAACCCAGTTTTATATGTGCCTATTGAAGGTAAAGTTCTACGCTAATCCATCAGATGTGCGTAATAAAATATGTTTAAATGAACGGTAATTGTAAATTAATTGATGACAGAATTTCATCGGTTTTCATATAAAAGAATTCCTGAATACCAAACGAATACCTTGCGTATAAATAACTATAACCATGTATCAGCATGGTAATCCAGAAACATTATAGAAAAAGCTAACCTTCCTTAAAAATTTTACAATTTTTTATATATGTTTTGGTTTTAATTTGAAGAATTTTTGCGTAAGTAATTGCAAGGTTGAAGAACTTGTTGCCTTGAATATCTAGAAATGGTGATTAAATGTGTATTTCCCATATTGATTTGTATAATGGAATATAGATTGGTAAAAGAAAGTAATGCATGCAGAGCTCTGATCTTAGAATATTCCGTTTCGATTTCGCTTTATTATCCAATTAGCATTCTAGAAACGGATAAATAGAAATCTATTGTTTAGGTAGTATAATATATTACAACAACACATAAGACATGATTTGAGTACAGTATTGGATATTGAAGTGTAAAAGTACTATTTTATCAAACAAAAACATCATCTGTTAAAATTTAACTTGTTTTATAAACAGATAAAACTGATTTTTACATCTAGAAATAGTAATAGTAGTAGTAATTAACTAATGATAGTGGTGATAGTGGTAGTAAAAGTTATCTGCATAAAAAACTTATTGAATTATTTTAAATCTGACCTGAAAAACTTTACAAACATAGTTTTAGATTAATTGTTTAAAAATGACTTTTATAGACATTTTTACCAGGCAACTATTCAAATAATTTGTCCTTTTTATCAGTAACTGCAGTCGCCTTCTAATTCAAACTCTTTTCATCTAAAGATATAAAAATAACAATTGGATACATAACCAGCCAATAGAGTAGCAGGGCACAAGAGGCAGTTCCTCATTTGAAATTTTTTAATTTTTAATTTTTTTTTTCATTGACTTTACGCACCACCTGGGCCCAGAGTCACCTCGTCGGTTTTTCTATTCTGGCTATGGCCCTGAGTAGAACGCTGTTTTTATATATGACACAGGAGAGACCATAATAAAAATATGAGGATCTGTGCAGTTGAGTTACCGACTTACTACATAGGTAAAATGTAAAATGTGAGAAATGCATAAAAGGAGAAGCCCCATCCCCACATTATTTTGTTTTAATGTCAACTTCTAAGTTGTCTAGAATAAAAATTGTTATATTACACTTTATAACTATTCTGCAATGTACTAAGCTTTATTAATCTGTCTTGTTTTTTTTGTTACTGGAAATTGCTGGCCAAATCGCATAATTCACTCAACACTGCATTGAATCTGCATCATGTTAAAATCCAATATGGGGAGAGAGCTTTGGTCATTTTATATTCATGAACAGTGGTTGTGCACGAGTAAAATTCACGAGAAGGATTGAGTGCTTGTCGATATTGTTGCATGGTTATCTATAGCAACACAGTGTTGGTGTGTGTAATGTGAATCATGGAATTGTTTTTTCACGATGTTTGATCGTGTTCCAAACCACATATAACAACAAACCTCACGCCACTAAAACTTCATCATCCACTGGTGGCGCATGTTACTAAACACTTAAAATAATAATATACAGACTTAGAGCAAGTATACATAAATTGAGAGTTTGTACAAAGGTACAGAGGAAGCTCAATTTTACATACCTCAATTTTATAAACCCTCATATCATATTTTATCATATCATTTATTCCTTACAGAAAACATACAACATAAAAACAAAGTACAAAAGTAATTAAATGAAGCAGGATTACCTAAATGTTTTAACAAAAAATAACAGTCCAGAGGTTCTCCCCATCGGAATACATAAAACTAACAAGGAAACAGTAACATAAAATATTAAAATTTCATATTGCAGTTTTACATGCTCTTACATTTAACTACAAATGGTAAAGAATTAAGCTTTAAACATACATTTTAACTGGATGTGGTGTTAAAAATGTGTCCAAACTATCCAAGATTTTTGTATACTTAAAATCCTCTAGGCTTAAATAAACAAGGGAATGAGGAATGAAAAAACTTGTAACAAGACTATAACTCAATTTTACAAACCCTCGGATTTACATACCCTTCTGGTACCTTACAGTATGTAAAATCGAGGTTCTACTGTACCTGAAAATGGGGTTCTACTGTAATTTGGGATTACTAATTACTAAAATTTTTATACCTTTTTTATAGCTGTAAAACATGGATTTTAAGAAATAATAAAAAAAAACAAACAAATCTGTTTCTCAAATCTTTTTCTATTAGTTTTATGAAATATTTCATTACAACAAACTTTGTTTTTTTACAGACCCCTTGTAGACACGGTTGAATAATGTATAAAATTAGCAATGAAATTAACTAAAAGTCAAAGAAATTGAATTTTTTAGAATTAGTACTAAGTACTTCAAACTCAACAGCGAGGTAAACTACTGCATTACTCCATAATTATACTTTCCATCTTATTTAGATCTAGCAAATATTTTAAGTATATATAAAAAGATTATTAGCAATTGCTTTGTTAATTATTTTATAGTTTATGACTGATAAAATCAAAGTCTGTATCTTCATTGATCGACAGTATCATCTGTCTAAAATAATTATTATTTCCATTGGATGGATCATCATTATTCTCTTCGTTCATTTCTCAATCGATCTCTCGCGCCATCAAACCGTTAAGTTGAATAGATTAACGGCACTGACTTGATAAGCTACAAGCAATGCCTGTATCAGGATAAACTTGCGACAAGCCTGTTTTAAGAAATAAAATCTGAAATGATAAGACATGTTAGTTTGTTATGTTATTCATGGGAATTATTCTTCGCTAATGAAATCGAAGAATTTCAAGTGATGTTTACTAAACTGGAACGCTTGAATACCTTGCAGATAAATATTACATGACTTTCAAATTAAATGCATAGTATATCGTCTCTATGCGCATATACTGAACTTATGTAATTATATAAAATGGCTTTTAGCACGGTTTAGGTATTGGTGTGGATAGGTCGAGATAATCATAAAACTGCCTGTCCGTTTTTATTTAATTCTAACTGGTGTGTTTTTCAACAGCAATCTGAAATGTGCCGCGATTTCTTTCATTAACTGCACCACCCGTTCAGGGATTCACGGTTGAATGCACACAGCTGAGTTGCGGTAATAGTCTTGAAATCTATGAGCATGTCGACTGTGACAGTCACTGGGAAGGTTGTAGTAGTTGTGGGCTGATCTTGGAGTTATTTAAACTTCATCTTTTTCAGTCTGTGAACCAGTGAACATTATATTTATTATTATATTAATTAATCGCAAACAGGCAAGAAAGTTTTTTGCAAGCGAACTTAAATTCATTGGAATACATACAAGAAGTTAGTTTTAGCTAACAATTTTAATTTGCCATGATTAATGATTTGTTGGAATAAGTCAATCAGAAAGTTTTGGGATGAACATATCGGAACATTAAACAAAAGCGAGCAAATCTTTCCAAACAACTTATATGCAAAAACGGAACATACTTCTAATTATACTTTTTGTAACATAGAAAACAATTTTCGCATTGTGGATTGTAATTAAAGTTTTTTTAGTTTGCAAAGATTTATTTTGTTGATATCATGGAAGGAGCTTCACGATCAGTTCAAATTGTTGATTCTAATTCTGAGGAAGGTTACACAAAGCATGAGTTGTTACATAGAATGGTAAGATTTTCATATTATACTTCTCCATTTCTTGTAATTGATTATTTTGTGTTGTATTTATGTAGTTCATGTGTTTTAATTGAAGCCATTTCTACAACGATAGTGAAAATAAAAAACTCGCAAATTACGCAAATTTTTGATCTGTCTGAATCCTCTTGAGGTTTATTTTACTGCGGTCGCTGGTGTATTGCATTCGTCTGATACTCTCAATATTCCTTCACATGAATGGGTTTTGTAACTGTTGTAGTAATTTTTCTCATCTCGGTGTCTTCTCATATTTACTTAGTAATAAAATAGAAGAGGAAATTTTGTAGGACACTAGAATATTTAGAAGAAACTCTGATTTTGTTTGCAAACAACTTGTCATAACCTTTTTAAATGCATAAAAGTTTATGTCCCGTCTTTTTGTTTGTAAGTTTAAACTTGAACAATCTGAAAAAAAATTTTAAAAAATCTAAAGTGAAATATCATTGGTACCATCGGTTGGAATTTCATCTTCTAAACCAATAGCAGGCACCATACTATATCCTAAACAAAATTGACTCCATCACGTTTGGCAAAGTTTCTCGGCATATATCACAATATGAAAAATTCTGTTCTGTACCTGACATTGTACTATGGCTAGTTATCCACAAAATGGAACAATCATTAAAATCACAGATCCCCATTGTTTTTTTATTTTGTGTCCCATCCAATAGCGAGGTTTCTCACCACTTACAGGATGAGATCTATGCCATGCTTTATAAACCAAGTCTCAAGATGTTTGGGGAATGGTGCTGTTATATCGTGGGATTGAACCCAGGACCTTGGGATTGGAAGGCAAGCATGTCCAATTTAAAAAATTAAGACAATTATGAGAACAATTTATTTTTTTAAGAATTACATCAAATATTGCATCCTGTACAAAAATATTCAAAATAAATTAAAATGTGGTTGAAAAAATTATTATGAATTAGTTGACTTAAAGGTCAGGTTCACCCAAAAAATTACTTTTCATTGTAATTAATTGTAGTTAATCATAAAAAGTATATTCAGCCCTATTTGAGAATTTTAGGATTTTTTTTCCACTTGAATCTCATGAATTAAAAAATATAATAAAAATAAATGCTAGATTTCATCCCTATTCTTTTACACACAAAATAGCAAATTGGGTAATTTTTTATCATCAAATAAAAATGGCTACTTTACACTAAAAACATAAGAAATGAACTATTTTGGTTAAAACGCACAAGAAGAGTGTTTTTCTATATATTTTTAGAATGACGGTTGATTTTTCACCATCATACCCCTCTTTCAGACAATTTCTATGTGAAAGAATAGGGATTCTATCTTGCAATTTGAACTATCCCCCCACTTAGCAATTTTTGTCTATTTCATCAATAATTATGATATGTAAAACAAATTGTAAAAATTCAGAAACAGGGCTGAATATACTTTTGATGATAAACTAAAATGCATAAGGAAGATAATTTTTTTGGGTGAACCTGCCCTTTAAATCTAAAATCAATTCAATATCCTATACTTTTCTCATCAAAATCTCTAAGAGTTTCTTAATACCAAGTTGACAATGACAGAGGAAATGATTTTTGATGTTAGTCTTTCTGTTACTATGTCTGCATTAATTTTAATCTGTCTGGATATAGATTACATATTATAGCAAGTTTTCTAATTGTGTTTATCATAATCATAGTAGACGTGTCTTTTGGAAACACTTTCTTGAAGAGGCAGCAGGATTTCAGTATAGGTAACATGTATTTTTAATTCCTGATAAAATTTGATCGGTTTTTATAGATATAATTACATGTGCAAGTTCTTTGAAGTAAAACCAAAAATATGCTTACTTGTAAACGTTTCATTGACTCTCAGTCAACATCGTCAGTACGATTGTGTTTGGTTTTCAGATTTCTTTGTTCCTCCTGGTGTTTTTTGGCGGATGCCACCAACGGTTGAACTTTCACTCTTTTCAAGAAGGATGTTGTAGATATTTTCTTTCCAAATATGTAGAAAAGGCATTCCTATATTTGGAAAAAAAATTAAAATCAAATTAAATTCAATCTGGATTCGCAAAACTAGGAATAATATGAATCGAGATGAGGGGGTATATCAATTGTCTAATATCTACAATAATAAAACACAATCCATTCCTCAATGTACACAGGTTTTCCAGTCTAAAACACTTCCTTGAAGATGTGGTAAGCAGGAATTATAGGTATTGTGTGAGTATGAACGAAGTTGATCTAAATTGATTTTTTGTCAGCTTCTCAAAATCGAGAGTAAAGGCAATGCCCACAATTTTTATATTTAAAATTTTATGCAAAGTCTTGACTTAATCTGCAAAATACAGTATGCTTATCTGCTTCAGGCAATGCTGAACACATCTTTGGCAGTGTCATTTTACACGACCAAGTCCAGCTCGAGGCATGCCTGTGTCAACCAGTTAAATTTAAGTAATTAAAAATTCAACAATATACTGGTAAGTTAAACTTACAAGATCAGTCATTTACGACAACAATTTATATTTTCTTAGTGTGTGGGTTTTTGTCCTAACCCCAATATCCCCTTGTTTCTAACTGTATTGGCATTATCTATGAAGAAATTATTGTAAACTGGTAAAGATGTTGAATTTCTCGTATGAAGACAAGGTGGACATTTTAAATAACTGACATCGATCGAAGCTGAGCCAGGTAAAAAAAAATTAAATATTAACATTTAATTTAAAAATGAATACCCAGAGGGTAGGAATTTAAATCACAAGGATAACTGATATTTAAAGAGTCTTTCTCAACTTTAATTCATAAAAAATCTAAATTTACATGTTCATCTACAATTATGAATCTTTTTTATTCGTTAAAAGCATGTTTTTTTTTAGTTATTTGCTTCAGTACAGTAGTTTAAGGGAAATTGGATTTTAGTAAAATTAAAGCATTAATTAATAATGGTGTTCGTAAGTAGTTTAATTGATATGGTCTGTACTGCAATAATTTTAGATAAGATCTAAGACAGGCACTGTTAAATTACTAATACTCGTTGGCCGACGGTTTTTTGAGTGATTTCCCTGTTGAATCACTAAAAAACTGTCATCACGTCTAGAGTAGAAACCACACACACACAGAGCGACAGTTTACCCTTTGAAAAAAATAACACCCTCTGACTAGGTTGATCTACCATGTTAAATTACTAGGGAGGTCCACCTAGCAACAC
>JAOTQE010009568.1:0-11090 GCA_025631205.1 Nesometra sesokonis | reverse complement strand
TTAATAATAACCAATAATAATAATAATAATAATAATAATAATAATAATAATATAATAATAATAATAATATAATAATAATAATAACCTAATTTTCATTTTTCGACTTATGCCTCCTTTAGCTTGGCTCTGCCACATATGTGCAAATAGGCCTACAAAAGTAAAGGTACAATGGGTTCTTTGCTATCCTGTATAGGGTATAAATCACTGAGAAAAAGTATGACTTTGAAGCGTTCTTGTGGCAGGTTTGGTGAAACTACAAAGATATATTTGCGAAACTATAAATATTCCAAAGTTTCATTGGCGAATCCAAAAGTTTCTAAAGATACATTGGCGAACGTAAAGAGGTTCCAAAGTTCCCTTGGCGAACCTAAAATGTTTTAAAATTTCATTTGCGAAACCAAAAGTTTCTAAAGATCCATTCGCGAACCTAAAAAGGTTCCCCCATTTCCATTGGCGAACCCAAAAGTTTCTAAAAAAAAACATTCGCGAACCTACAAAAGATTTCAAAGTTCTATTGGCGAACCCAAAAGTTTCTAAAGAACAATTCGCGGATCTAAAACGATTTCAAAGTTCCATTAGCGAACCAAAAGTTTCTAAAATACATTCGCGAACCTAAACAGGTTCCAAAGTTCTATTGGCCAACCCAAAAGTTTCCAAAGATCCATTCGCGAACCTAAAACTATAATTCTAGTGTTCCATTGGTGAACCTAAAATGTTTCCTTTTTCTAACTTGTTAATGCTCAAATAAGGGTTATATAGGATATCCAAGAACCCATTATTGAACCTTTACATTTTACCATGTATAATAATTTTAAATCTCAAGAAACACTGTTGATGAGTTTGTTCCACTGGTCTTCACCAAATACATATCCTCTTTATCACCACATCACACTTCAATTTCCTAAATCATAATTACTTCCAATTTCATCCCATTTTCCTTATAATTAGCTATAGAACCTCGGCGCTACAAATTCACAATATTAACTTCTACTACTGATCACGTGGCTAAAACCTGAATATGACAGCTCATCACTCGCTGGTACCACCGTCAACTCACTGCTTCATATATTATATCTCATTATGCTAATATTGATATATAAATTAAATTCAAGTACTTTATATTGATATCTGCAATCTGAGTACAGTTTAGGTTAAACTAGCATGACAGGTAGACAATACGCAACAGTTTAACAATACTTGAGAAAATCATTCGCTAATCAAGTACCATACAGCACGCCGAACACCTCTTAATTAATAATTAAATCTACATTACATAATAAGCGATTTAATTAACTAAACAATTGGATATGTCGTGAGATTCGTAACAACATAAAGTTCACATTAGAAATACGAGAATGAGATACATTTTAAGATCCGTAATTAGCTTGATAATCGTGTGATTTCAATCGATGTGAGAATATCACAGAACAAGTTACCGCAAGCGGTCGATAACTGCCTTCCAGCGGGTAAGGTACAATCGATGACCGTACATGGACTTAAGAATCCAGCCCGTCGCTACAAATCAAATACGCATGGTTAAATCCAATGTTTTGATTTATCAACTTGCTTTATAAACAAAACCCTCGATTTGGCATAAATAGACTACTGTTATCACATTATACAGTTCGATTTTAATGTCGAATTTCTAGGACCCGGCGAAAACCTAATAAGCAGGAATTGATTTTACAAATATTTTAGAAGAAACATTTTGTGTAATAGTTTTCTGTAAACGAAATCGGGTATACCCATTGCCAAAGGCCTCGGTTTAATATTCATACAAAACACGGCTTCAGAGAGTCTACCAAAACTTTGAGCTAATTACAGACGCCGGAAGTAAACTTCTTAAAGGCATTGTAGTAAATGTGAAGTCTCACCACAAAATGAGTCGCATCGTAGGTGACATCAAACTGAGTTAATCACCAAAATAAGTCTGAAGTCAATTTTTTGGCAAATTTAGTTTCAATCAATAATGAAGACTATGGTACTTTTATTTCATTATAATATACATTTTAGGCCAGTTTTCATGCAGGAAAGCATCCTTCGTGCAGATTTCCTGAGATTTATAGTCTTTTAATTGTTTATTTTTCGATTACTTTTTGACAGATTTTCTCAAAACCATGTATTTCCATACATGAAAAATTCAAATTCTCATATCTTTAAAGTGTAGATAACAGCTTACATTATGCTCTATTAGAAGGGACCAATACCTCAATTTTGGATTTTCCTACCATGAGACACGCTTTGTGGTGAGACCTCACAAATTTAATATGGTCAAATACGAACAACGACGCGTTTTGCAGAATATACTTCATGATTTAACTATGATGATTAACGAAATAAAAGAAATATTAATAATAATTTAAAAATACTATAAATGAAAAGTAGTCCTACCTGAATCACTCTCATATTTAGCCCTGTTTCTTGTGCTAGTTGTTCTCGAATGTGCCTCGTAGGCTTTGGAGTTGCTGCGAATGCAGCTTTTAATGTTTCTAATTGTTTAGCTTTTATTGTAGTTCGTGGTCCTCGCCTCTTAGCACCTGCCACTGAATTCGGGTTTCCGTTACCGTTATCGTCAGCTTTGCTTTCTGTATCTGAGTTTGAGTTGGCGGGCGAGTGTTTGACGAGATCGTCGACCGCGGGCGAGGACGGAGACGGTGAAATATAATTATCATTGTCTAGATCTAACATATCCTCTGTTTGTATTGAATTATTATTGTTCAAGACGGCATTTGGACTGGAAATTCCGTTACACTCACTTGCTGTTATTGGCGAATCATCACACTTTTGATCTTTTTGTACTGAAAGAAAAACGTCAAATAAAAGTTAAAATCACGTGACATATAAACTTTTCGATTGGTCCCGATGATGACACAGCCAATGTTGAAATATTCAATTAAAACACACCAATGTATTTGTAAATAATGAAAACAAGTACTCGTATCTTGATAGGATCCGCTACTATCACTCTAAATAATTATTATTAACTAACGGGATATGTACAGTGCTCTCATGCGTTTAGTTGCTCTGATATTTTTTTCTTCTAAACCTTAGTTGTATTGTCAGTTGGCCAAGTGGACAACATGTTTGACATGTAGGCCTAACTTGCAATTCAAGGGCGAGTTCAAATCTGATTTAAGGAAATTACAAAATACCATCAAATCCTTTTTTAAAATCAATAGGCCTACCGTAACCGTCTGTTTCAACCGTTTATTAGTTGTTTCTAAAACTAAGTTCTGTTGTCGAGTTACACTTGGCCGAATGGATTAATTTGTGACTGTAATTAAATTTAAGCACGAGTTCAATTCTGCTTCATGACAATACAAAAAACTCAACCTTTTCAAGCATCTGTTCCAACGGTTTATTTGCTTCTAAAACTAAGTTCTCTTTTCGAGTGATAACTTGCCGAGTGATTAAAACGTTTGACTTGAAATTAAATTCAAACGCGAGTCGAATTCTGCTTCAGGAAAATAAAATACAAAATAACTCCCCCTTTTCCAACAATCAAGCATCTGTTCCAACGGTTTATTTGTTTCTATAATACTAAATTCTGTTTTCGAGTGGTACCGGTAATTAGTTGTTAATATTAATGTATAACACATCTAAAATGATCTTTGACCCCAAATAGAAATTGACTAAAACGGACGAACACTAGAAATGGACCCATCTCAACCGATTCATCAAGATTCTTAACTTTTATTGAGGTGGAATATGGTAAATGATTCGGAAGTAAAAAACACGAGATGCACCGAGCGTCGACGACGGAAGGCCTGGCTTGTACAAGCACCTGCCATGCGCATCGACGTCTTCGGCGAACACACGCTATTTCCTCCTGGGTCATGAAATATGGAGAAGGCGCACTGAAGCCTTACGTGGAACCATCTGCCGAGGCAGGGAGGTGTGAAATCCAGAATCCTTCAAGACAATAATATTTGTGTAATATCCATTGAGGTTATGTTTTGTAAAAACAAGGCCAAGCCGAAGTACACGACTCGATTCTATTCACGATGTAGTATTTTACATTGATAACTTCCTATTTAATTTCATTTATTTTATGTATACGTTGACTCAGCGTTAAGATGAGTCAAATAGTAAAAGGTTACACATCTTGCCGTCTATTCATAATTGAATATTATTTAACATTGTTTATTCAATACTATAGTAAAAAAAAGTTATTTACTTTATACACTGATAACGAGGGGTTTTAGACTTTTCATTTTAGTTTTTGGTTTTTTTTTGCAAAAATGATATTTATTTATCGTTTTGTATAGGTGTGTATTTTTCCCTCTTATAATGTTCGGTTGAAGTTATACAGTAGAATTTATTATGACTAAAGCCTAAACATTGTAATAATTATTATCATCGTTATCGGCCTTTCAGTCGTTATCGTCATCGTCGTCGTAACGTCGTCGTCATCGTTGTCGTTCTCCTCCTCCTCATCCTCCTCCTCCTCATAATCATCATCACATTCATCATCACCACCATCGCCATCGCCATCGTCATCGTCATCATTATCATCATCATCATCATCATCATCATCATATAAATACAATTTTAGCACCTTGATGGGTACTGATGAAAAATAACCAAAAGAGAAAATGGAAATTAATAGGAAAAAAACTGGAACTGACCTAAAATGAATGAGGCCTAATTAATTATTTTGTATAGGGCCTACATATAGGCATATAATAACTGCATAGAATAGAGTAGGCCTATCCGTGAATGCTTCATAAAACGTGAAAGGGCGCTAGGGCGCTTTTACTTATGCCAACGAGTAAGAAGAAAACGTATTTATTGTGGCGCTAATTCGAGATGGTTGCATTTTCTTAAGTGTTACACTTTGTAGACATTAATGCATAAAACAGTATTATTATAATTAACTACGAATTTGCCATAACTGGTTCCAAACAAAACATCAACAATATCCAGAAGGCCTATGACTGGTGACTTAGTCTAGGACTGCCACAATGTGTTATAATTATTTATTTAAAATGTTTAACTTTGTGACAAATGTAACGCGTTGTGATGAAAACGGTTGAATGATAGTAAGATTCGAGAATACAGCAGATTGTTTTTTTTGGTAAAGAATTCAACTGTTAAGAAATGCAAATTTATAAGCACTATCCTAATGCATAGACAAAAAAGGTTGTGAAAAACTAATCTCTCATAGTGATAAAATAAATGTAAGATGAAACGTGTATAGAGCACGCATTAAATCGTAAATCATCTTAGGTGTAATGTGTGTATAACACACACAACGCCTGAATACGTTTACTTGTCCCTGTCAGTGGTTTTACCGATCTTGCCTAGATGCTTTTCCTAGGCCTAGGAAATTCTAGAAATGTGGAATCCAGGGGGAGTTAGACACATCATCCCCGTGAGGTTGTCGCTGTATTTATCACTCGTTTTTGACAGGCTTGTGTAGGCTGTGTTTCGTGCCTCTGCTGAGAACACTTTATAATAACCGCATTCGGTCGGGTAAAATCACTCCCGAGGGGGGAGTGTGGAATTGCGGGTGCAGTCATGCATTAAGGACATTGGTTTTAGTAACAACCTAGAGAGAGCTCTTAAAAGTCTACATCTTAGAACTCAGGAATATTAATATCCTTAGAACACAATCATCCGAGTGTTAAAATTTATTCTATTCAGAGAGTACTCGAAAGCAGATGCCCGTGACATCAGAACTGTATATAAACGGTTAAAAATTATACGAAGTTATAATAAAACAGGAGTTTAATATTAATATTAAATCATAGCATTATTAATGCTAAATATTGTGGCCTATGCCTACATGTTAACACATGCCATCAAGTTAGGTTTTCATGAGGAACAACGGCTGAAATAAACAGGGACAATATTATCGGATACAGTGTTTTATAATACTGTATATGTACTTATTTTTTAACACAATTTCACTAAATTAAGTTTTATATTCGTTTATTTAGTTAATATTCGTTTATTTTATTCTTATTGTTATATAATTTTCATTAGAATTTGCAGAGGTCTACCGATATTTTGTTTTATCTAAATTTACCCTATAAAGTATAAACGTAGGCCTATTGATCCATGATGATTTTTATCCTATAGTTGCATGTTTACACTAGATCCTATGTTCTGATGGTCCCCAATGATCAGCTTTGGCTGGATGGACCACCTTCATATTTTTCTTTTTTTTTAAAAATAAATATAGGGAGCTGCGTGGCAGGATGGGTTTTATTTATTTATTACTTATTTATTCAGGTATAAAAACATCAAATTCCAAACCAGCATCATGAGCTGAAACGGTAGAGTACATAAAAAATGCATAGGAATATGCAAATACAATATCATAAAATGTTCGCAAGGAAAGGAATCGTAGAATTCCTATACCTCTCAGTACGACATCTAGGAGATCTAATTTCTTGCTATCTCAGGGTAGGCCTATGCCTAAATTACACCATATGCTGGTAGCATAGATCTAAATTTGGTAGAATTCAGAAGACCCCTACCAAATTTGAGGTGGTGGTTTTCCCTTCAGGTCTTCAAGGAAGGAATAGGCTACCAACATGTTCTAAAGCTAACACATAAGTTACTGTACCGGCCTAAATTATTCTCAGTGCCCGTTTCTGGATTCTCTCTATTTGATTAGGTTGCTGTATGGTTGGCGAGGAATGCTAAACCTGACCAGGGAGGTATATTTTATACCTCCCTGACCTGACAAGCATAGGCTACTCATACGACTCCTACAAAATACTTTCACTATACTAAACGACATTGCTACATTATTTCAACTGTGTATAATCTTATCACTGAATCAATACAATTATAGGCCTAGTATTATTATATCAAATGAGCTCTTTAGTGCCTATTTACTTCTGACATTGACTTTATTATTGGATAAACACGGATGATATTAGTCGACCATCTAATTTTTAAACTTCTCATTTACGAATCTTCTATTTTACAAACACTACCGTTATCCGAAAGGTCCACTAATCAACTTCGAGTAAGAAAGTTTAATGCATAATCCAAGCAATGAGATACACGCCATCGTGACAAGATTCAATATTTCGACATAAATTATGTCATCATCATTCCTGATGATGACATAATTTATACTTTCTTAGTCTAAATTTAGTAACCAAGACGAGCCAGGTGCGCATGTGTATCGTAAAAGGCCCGCTCACATCAACGCGACAAATCGCCGCGACAGGCGATAAGCGATACGACAAAACATTGAAAGTGAGAAATAACAAACAGGTGACACGACTTTTTTCAAAGTTGAAAAGTTTTCAACTTTTGTTGCGCTGTCGCGCGATATTTTGTTCTTCGCTCTCGCGAAGGCATCACGCGATACGAAAACAGTGAGTTATTGCATTTAAATAGAATATGACTAACTAGTTGTTAACAGCCCTCAGTCCTAGTAGTATACATGTAGGCCTATGTTAATTAAACCAAGAACATTTGTGGGAATCGAGATAAAAATTAGGCCTAGGCCTAGATTTCACACTGGCCCTCAGCCAGTGAAGTCCGTGGGGACATACAGCTATGGGACAGGCTAGGCCTGCTTAAACAATTGTGACAGTAGTGTCGATCAAGATTACAAAAATAGGGCAAAAAAATCAACGTTGAGAACTAAATTAAATTTAAAATGTATTTTGAACCTCAAAATAGGCTTAGGCCTATTCCAGCCTACGAAAAAACAAAGATAGACCTAGGCTAAAAATGCATCGTCATCGCGCCCACTGTGGAGCAATGTGAGCGCTCTTGCCATGTTGCGTCGTTGTCACATGTCATCATCGACTGTCACGTTGCTTTGTCGTGTTGATGTGAGCGGGCCTTAAAACAGCCCTTCCTGTGGAAAGAATAGCCTGGACAACACCCATATAGATACGATCTACGTGCCTAGTACCTTGTCAATGCGGAATTATCAAAGACATCGCCTAGACCTAGCAGGGCTCGATTTTTTACTAGCCAGCATACAATGGCTAGTGAAAACTGCACCGGGCTAGTGAATTTTCATTTTTATTAGTCCCATTGGCTAGTGAATACAAGTGTTAAGCAGTCACTTTTACACATTGTTGATTAAGTTGCCACAGACACGGGCTATTTGAATTGCTTGTGGACTAGTGAAATGTAAAGTCAACTTGCCCAGTGGACTAGTCAAAAAAAAATCGAGGCTTGTCTAGCCTAAAAGAGTTTGATAATTATTAGTTTTTTTCCTATCCAAGAATAAAACTAATAAACAGGTATATTTTTAACGAAATTTGAATTTTTGGGTGGATTGGGAGGAATGCACCTTTAACATTGTGACTATAAAGAACAGTAACATGCCAACCACCAATCTGCAGTCCATGTAACCCGTGTTCCTGGTGAACTTCCACACAAGTTAATTGATCTGATAATCAATATAACTGTTAAAATATAACAATATGTAATTCCAATCAAATCAGAAAGTTTGTTATGTAAATATAATCAAATCTGAAATAAGCTGCATGTGGAAACAGAAAAAGGCAATCAACGAAAACTACTAATTACATACAATGAGGATTACTTACAAAACAAAGAACAAGGATTGCACTGAATCGGGCCGGTGCACACCGTGCCGTTCCGCACGAACGGCTATACGGCTTAATTAAAAGCTAGTTAATAGGAAAACTATGCTAATTACAAAATCACAGAGTATAAACAGGATTGAAAATCACTTGAACATTAGCATTATAAGATCATTTGTGTGTGATTAATTTCAATAACTAGAGAATTACGAAGAAATGGTCCCTGGAGTCAAATGTTGATGACGCAGCGATGAATGAAAAGAAACAGGAACATCCAACTTTTACAACATCATTAGCCTAATCTACAATCTCATTAATCAACAATTTATTATAAGTTTAATATTTAGCATATTAATTATGCATATTAATGAAAACTATACAGTTTAACAATGAATTCTGGTTTTTTTCTCAATCTTAAAATTTGATTATTAACAGAAATCAAGATTCAATATTCTATTATAAGAACATTTAGCATATTAATTATACATGTTAATTAAAAAGAATATAATTTTTTTGAATTCTATTTTTTTCTCAATCTAATTCTTATTCTTTATTTTCCAAACAATAAACAAAAACATACAAAGACATTAAACTAGGTGAGGAGGCAGGCAACACAAAGGCAAACTAAATCGTCATGACCCAGGGTAAAAAAAATGGTTATCAACTAAATTCACAATTGAATACCTTATTTTCACTGGTAAACATAAAGATTTACATGTTCAAAGTATAATTGTATGGTTCCTCAAAGCAAAGCTTATCTAGGTAAGAATTATAGCCCACCTGTTTACTCTACTGTTACTCCTTTGCATTGGTTTCGTGTTTACCCTTTGAAAAAAATAACACCCTTAGACTAGGTAGATCTACCATGTTAAATTACTAGGGAGATCTACCTAGAACCATAGAGATCTTCCTGATAAGGTAGTACATAATTACCCTGTCTGTTGATGTTATTAATACCTTAAGGTTTACTCTAAATAATAGCTGAATTTTCCTATAATTTCTCGTAGAGCATTGCTGACCAAATCCTTGGTAGTATCACTTGATATGGTAGTTTTTATAAGGTTAACCCTATTAACTACCTTTATCCACCTTGTTGCTACCATTATCTACCATGTTAAGAGAGTTAATTTTTTCAAAGGCTAGTTACATATAATACGGTTAAAAAAATATTAAGTTTAACATATTTAGTATCAATTTGTAACATGCATGCTAATAAAAAAAGTTTTCTTCTTAAAAATTATTATTAAAAACTAAATTACAATTTACTATGTTGTTAACAGTAAATTAATAGTTTAGTTTATTTTTAAATTATTATAAATGAGGCATGTCATGAAAAAACCATCAAGTTGTAGGAAAATTGAAAATTGAGTTTTTGTTGTAGCCATGTCACACTTTCCAAGCTTTAAAATGAGAGATAAAATTTTCAGAATCGGACATCTACAACTGAAGTTATTGGACAAAACACAAAAAACGTTAGTATTTGTTTATATTTCCTATTGTTTATTTGCTTATTTCTCAATAACTTTCTGTCCGACAACTTGGTGGTTTTGCCATGACTAGCCTCAAATGGTTCACATTAGCTATAAAATTTACTAATCAAAAAGGCTATTTGAACAGGTTGTGGTACAGTTCAATTAAGGGTGTTTCTGTTGACAATGTACAATATAATAAATCCTTCGATCTGCCCGTGTTGCAATTGCTTACTTTTTCCCCATAGCGAAATCGATTAATGATCACCATTCTGAATTCTGATCTGATTTATTGACCATTACCCATAAATGAAGAGCTCTCAATTTGGGGATGAGCTGGTCACTATTTACTTGCTGGTTTTTAATATTTACAACTATGACCCATTATTTTCTTGTGACCACTTTCAGAAGAATGACAAATTTTACTACTGACAAGAAGCCAAACATTATTTTGGTAGCCAATTTAAGGACATAATGTTGAAGATTCAGCCATGCTTAGCCATGCAGCACAATGAAAGATTCCAGCCCCAGAAACAGAACATGTGGCATTCTAGGCTAAATTATATCATTTCATTGGACTGGTGGAATGAAACGGATGTTATACTGAACAGTGGAAAGAGAATTTACAAATGTTATTTTTTTATTCCACATAATGGTATATATCTCTCCTGTTAATGACGACAGTTCGCAAGCAATTATTCTTACAAGACTTGTGGGGCAAGGCCGGTGTACCATATACAAAAATTAACAAGGTTGTAGTGTGGACTATACTATAGAATATATACTATTATAGAAATTAAATGTCCATTCCTTCCAAAATTCTGTGTTGTCAAAAATAAAATTAAAATACTCCAGATTTCACTTTTTTATACAAGTCTAATACTGACCTGCCATGTTTATGTTGTATTACATCAGGACATTAAAAAATGCAAAAGTACAGAATTTTTTGGGTGGATCCTAAAATATAAAGCATATGTAAAAAGTCTGTAAGAGTTTTATAATTATTAGCTTTTTTCTACTCAAGAATAAAGATATAAAAGTATAAAAGCAACTAAACACATGTTTATTATTTTATAAACTGGTAAATTTT
>JAOTQE010009557.1:0-11090 GCA_025631205.1 Nesometra sesokonis | reverse complement strand
TAGGATTCATTAGGATTTAGATAAAAAATATCCACATTCAACTGAACATGTACACCTCTGATTCTTACCACAAAAAAACTTACCAAATATACATGAACTTTGGGCCATTTATCCCCTTATAAATGTCTCCATTGCTATGAAATCAATATAAAATGCTGGAAAACTATGGAATCATTAGGAGAATACCATTATAAACTTTATGTAAACATAAAACTGCACCATGTACCTTTATATACAATATCTACCTCATAAACTCAAGATATTCATATTTTGGTGGCCATTTTGAAAAGCGCCCTCAATTTCTAGTATTTTATCGATTACGTAATACAAAAATAGCTTCTTAATTATTCTTATCAAATCTAATGCAAAAGGCCTTAAGACATGCTTCATAATACTTATTAAGCCATATACACACTTTATATGGAATTTTGGCAGCCATTTTGAAAAAAGCGCCCTCACGGAAAAGTTCTCAGGATACGGCCTGTTTACCTCAGATATTCTTATTCCCCATCAAAAACTGGTCTAGAAAAACCACATGAGAATTTCTCCCCCTCCAAGTGGCACCTCCCTCAATTTTAACCTGGACTAATAAAGTCACATCCGGATTCAAAACATACTCCGATTCACGAAACCTCTGTCCGAACATTGTTGCTTTTATGTGGTTGGTACCTGCTGACGCAGATCCATTATGATGTAACAACATTTGAAAATGTTTAGTTTCAAATCTTACGGTTATATACTACAAAAATCAGGCTGAATCTAGTGACAGTATATGCATGTTTTACTCAGTTTCTTAAGAAAACAATCCATCCGTGTAGTTGACCTTTTGTAATCGTTTTTTAAACCAGATGGCCTCGAAGGATTTTTTTTTATTATACCTTTTTACTTAATGGCATTCCATTTATCAATATTGTATATGAGACCCCTTACGCATAATGCGGGAGTCACGCATGGGCACCCATTTTGGAAGTATCACGCATAGCTGTTGTTGTCTTACCAAGGAAAATTCCTTGGTTACACGCATGAGAATTGTCAAGCATAAGACGAACACATGTAAAAGGTCTCAATACGGCAGTGCCAACGCCGGATATGGGCAAAAATCACGTGAAATTTGAAAATGTCAGTGGAAAAATCAATCCATAAAGCCAACCATTCAACCATAAAAGTCGTAATATTGAAGAAATAAGGGGTGTTTCTGTTTGTAAAAATCCTATTGCTTTTAGAACCCCTTACCCGAATCCTGGATATGCCCCTCAATGGTGGTGGTTCAGACCGGAAATCCCATTTGGAAAAAAAGTAAAATAAATCATTATCATTAACGTTGTCCAGCCTATAAAACGAAAATATTCATCAATCGTAAGACAAGAATCGATCTTTTAACAAGGTAATTTCCGGACATCTAAAGACCAACACTTTCCGGAGGAGCAGCCCCTAAAACTTTGACTCTCTACCGCCACCGCATTTTCCAAAAGTCTGCATCTGCCCCTGGTACATACTGTATTACGAATTTAACCCTCAAGGATCCAGGATTTAGTTAAAAGGGGATGGGGCGGGGGAACGACTTCAGATCATGGTGGGCGTGTTCCCTTTTTCAATTAGACAAGCCAAGAAAAAGAGATGACTACCCTGTTTTGCGCGTTTTTGGCCTATTTGTTGGGTGGGGGCTTAGATGGGTGTACGTAAAGAGGCGTCCCTTAGATCCACACATGAATGAAACCTTACGATGGTATTTCCGTTGAAATGGATTTAGGAATTTATATCGTCAGTTATTCATTTACTTGACATTTTGGAAAAAAAAACTTTTTGAAAAAAAGAGGGGGTTTACGCTCCCGTCTGAATCCACCACTGTAGCCCTACCCCAAGATAGCTAGCAAGATAGCTCCCGTATGAGCGTATAGATGTTTATTTATTTTAAAAAATCGTCTATCGAATGTTGGTTCCCTCCCACACCCACCCCTGGCTTACAATACTATGTCTTTCTGTGTACCCATACCTGCGCCGTTGGTCATCGTAACTCAGATGGGAAAGCTATGTCAATGCCTCCTTCAGTTTTAAACTGAAAAATAATCTAATTTCATGTCAAATAAAATGCAATAGTCTGAATAATAGTCTTATAAGGTTTATTTTTATATTCCCATACTGATCATTACGGTAAAGTAAGTTTATTACAATAATTATTAACATAAATCAAAATTTGTTTCTTATACGACCCTTAAATACGTAACTACTTAGAAATTACCAAAAAAAAAATCGTCAAACCTTAATGGTGAATTAACTTGCTCGAACTAAATTAACATTAAAGTTAAGAACTTTAGAATAAAAATTGATGTTTAACATTGCACAATTTTCCGTTTCATCTTCCCTAACTATTTTATAAACCAACCTTCATACAATTTAAAAAATATACATGATTTTTGTACTGTACAGGTACTAATATTGTTACATAGGCAGTACATTCATAAAGAGGTATGAAAACTCCGATATATAAATAATGAATACAACCTATCAGGATTGTTAGATTGTGGTCTAAAATTGTTATAAATTATTTAGTTATCTTAAATTTAGGAGGGTGTTATCAAAATGTTTTTAAAATTGCAATGGTTTCTCTTTTTACACGATCGCTCAAATAAACAACATCACATTGATTACTGACTGGTTGTCCGCGAAATCTGTGAATTAAAAGTGATTCTTTTCGGTTTTATGTAAGAAATTCAATACATATTTAATATATACTGTACCCAATTGTAGTACCAAATTTATTCATAATAGGCCTACATGTTACATAATGTCTTATAATCTTGGTAAACAATCCCTTATATTTACAACATGGGAGGTAGAAAAAAACTGATGTAAAGGTGAAGATTGAAGCTTGTAAAAAATCCGATTGGGTTGAGCATGGAGGAAATAATTTAGATTTATTTCCTCCATGGGTTGAGCATCCCTCCCCTATCTCTGAAGTATTTTTTGAAGTCCCAAACGTGCATTTAAACATGACTGTTAACGAAATATAACATACGTAACTGACATGATTACATGACAAGTACGACACACGTATCGGCTACCCATCACCACGGCAAGATCATCAGACAAATCAACACCACATTATCAAGAATTTAGGCTGGCTTTCAGACTGTTACGCAGTAAAAAATATTTAACGAGGTAACTGAGATATACACTATTCGATCTGATATGCCGCTAGATGTTATTAAAAACACCTATTATCATGGCTTTTTATAGGCCTAATTAAATTATAACGCACATATAACTAGAGTTGTGATAATCGTATCTGATTGGCATTTCTTGTCCAAATGAATGAAACCAGAATTCATAAATTTGTCAAAATCTCACTAAATACCAAATACTTTACAATGCACTAACATCATGCCATTCCTATGATACGAAATCATCTTTACATTGACCAGATTACTTTTTTTTGGACAAAATCTCTAATCTTAAGTTAAGCTTCTTACGTTGGTGGCGCTATTACAAATAATGACCAAAGGGCCTTGTCTGTCTAGTAAAAAATACTTATCTTTTATACAACCCGGTTATAAAATGGTCCCAGGTAGAGTGAAACCTTATTTTAATAATTCTTAATAACGTGAACATTCTTTTTTTTTAAATATAATAGAATTTTTAAAGTTGGAAATATTAAAAAAAAAAAATTTCTGCCTTCATTACGCAGTTAATTGCAGGAGTGTTTTGCCAAACATTTTAATAGGTGATATAAACAAAATTTACAAACTACTGTATCTTTATAACACCAAATATAGTATGTCAGTAGTGATTGGACCCATGCCTTCAAAATCAAATCAATTTTGCTCTATATTGTCTCATGTGTGAGAAAATTGATTTCATGTTGGGCAAAAATAAATATCAATAATATACTACCAATAATATATTTATCTGATTTTACAATTTCTTTTTAACATTAAAATAATTTATATTTTACAACTTTTAACAATTTCTAATTATATATTTTACAAATATTAACAATTTATAATTATATAATTTCATGTAATAATATATAATAATTGTATTTAATAATAATGGTATATAATTTCAATGAATAATTAATAAATTGAAGTACATTTTAAAGTACCTAACTCAAATGGCTACACTGTTTGAAATACAGTTGGTACTATAATTAAATTTGAATAACTGTAAACACCACTACACTTAAAACTGATAATAGTACAGACTGGTGCGGTATGACATATTAATGGTTCAGCAACCTCAATTTAAAATTCTGTTGAATATATTAATATATATTTTTTCTAAGAAATACCACGTTTGAATAGCACCCCTCTAAAATAAGCATACAGTATTCGTACCTTCAATTGTGAACAAGCATTCACTGAACTTTAAAATAGTCCTACATAGTTATTCACCAATAATGCAACTAATTGCACTGCACTCGGATTCAATTTTTATTTTCATGCACCCTCAATTTAAATCTAGTTCCCCGTTTGTATAGCGCCTTGTTAAATAAGCTAACCTACAGTACCTTCTAAAAAAACTGTTAAGCATAGTTGCTTATGTGTGTGTGAGTGTGTATGATAGAATGATAGTTGTAAATATTATAATTCAGTAGCATTTTTAAAAAATATAAAATATAAATTTAAATTTGGATTTCAAAATAAAATGACCAAAGTATAATCATATAATGCATATTAGCAAACAAGGAATACAAAAATTTACATATGTGAGATCTCACCACAAAATGAGTCTCATGGTAGAAAAGTGCAAAAATTAGTTATTGGTACATTATAATAGAGCATAAGCTTTAATCTACATTTTAAATGACATTTATTGGAAAAGTTGTAGACCCTTTTCATATATGAAAACTTGATTTTGAGAAAATGGTCCATAAAGCAATAAACCATAAAATAAACCATTAAAAGACTATAAAATTCAGGAAACCCGTATGAAGGACACTTTCCTGCATAAAACCTCACCTAAAAGATAATGAAATAATTGTACTCAAAAATTGATCCAACCTAATTTTCTCAAACATTTGACTTCATATTTATTTTGGTGATTATCTCAATTTGATCACACATGATGGGACTTATTTTGATGTGAATCCTCACTATACATGAGTGTCCTTTATTTTTTAACAGAGTAAGATAAGATAGCACCCTACTGTACCACACAAGGCATTTATTTTGGACCATTTTATTTTAAATTATGTTAAGTTTTATGGAATGTACTCTGCAAAAAGCTGGAAAGCATGCAAATAATGTATAGAAATATAATATCATCTTTAGGTTAACTACTGTAGCACACAAGGCCTAAATTTACAAACCGCAGGGTAAATTTATTTGTAAAGAAATGTTTTTGAGAAATTGTATTGGAATGTTTACTACAAGCATACAAACTGTTTAATTAAGTTAACTACTGTAACACTCGAGGCTAGGATTTAGACACCATAATATTTAAATTTCATTTATGCAGAAATTGGTTAAATGTGTATGGAATGTTACTATAAGCATGCAATAAAAAGTAGATATAGCACCTTTGGTTAATTACTGTAACACTTGGTTATGTTTATAGAATATAATTTATAAACAAGTTATCCATGCTTGTATTGAAATCATATGATTTTAATTTATAGATATCTCTATGCAATCAATGTATTAGGCCTCAATATTTATCTTTCTGTTTATGTTTTATATTGAGTTGTTGAGAGCCCCAATGACCTGAGCTTTGATGGATAGGCTCCACTTTAAAACATGGTTCAATAAATATAAAAAAACAGGAATGTTTATGCAACAGAGTTGCTGAATCTACTTTAAAGTTTAAAAAAATAAGGAATAATCAAATGTTTTATTTCTATAAAGGTAGCATTGGAATTAATCCTCCTAACCTTGAAATGTTAAAATGGAATAGGCAACCGTAACCATTTATTCTCAAAATATTTTAATATTTTAGTGAGTGTAAGTAATTTGAGTTGCTACAGCAACCAAGATTAAGTACACTAATTCCAGCTGCAATATTATGGAATGACTCCAGGGGGAGCTATGTGATTCATATAACATGAATCGAGTTAACAGTGCAAAAACAGTAAATATATGGCTGGAGTTTATTTCCAGTTTTTTCAGTAGCAGGAAAGCAGATGAGAATGTGATACTCTTCCTCAGGGGGCGGCGGGGGGGGGGGGCAACTGACCCAGGCCCCCCTTTTGAAACCAAAAAATTAATTTTTTTGCACAATTTTGAATAAAACTGGCAACCACGCCCACCCGGATCTGGAAGTGGGCCCCCCTTTCGGTGGATCCTGGATCCGCCCCTGCGGATGCTAGTCCATCACAGGTTATGTCCCAGCAATATCCAGTACACTACGTCCCAGCAATATCCAGTACACGTACAGCTTGGAAGACTGAAGCAATGCGAGTATAGTTTGTTGTCCAGGCACACACGTAACTGGAATGAGTGAAACTTAAACCCCCAACCTCTTGACTGGGATTCTGAACAACCGCTGCTGCACAAACTGCTCCCACTAACAATGCGAAGTCATAGATAAATCATGAAGTAATACAGAGTTAAAAAAGATGATGTTACTAATTTGTAGTTACTAATTAGTAAGAAGTCTTCTTAGATAAGGACTATAAACCATACGGCTCATGACACTTTAAATAACCCAGTACATCTTTCGAGACGTGTAGGGAGTTACCCCGGTGTATTGGTCCATACATCCCCTGCTATGGACAGATGAAGGAGTGCCTGTATCAGGCAGCAGGACACGACGTGACCCATAGGGGTGTAGAAAGCTATATGAAGTGTAACCTCTAGTCACAGCGCCTTGAGACTCTACCGTATAAGGCAGTATAAATCCAACTACATTACATTAAATACTGTTTAAACGGCTTTGGATAATAGTAGTCCCATGCATTGTGATAAACTGCCTACAATGGGATTTGAACAAGGAAACTTTCACTGTCCTGTAGAGCTTTACAATCATTAAACCAGACATTTCATCATTGAACAGGTTCAAATAACAGTCAGATATATCATATCACACAATGGATTTCATAGGCGTCTGTTGCAATGACTAGTGTATGAGAAATGCTTTGAGGTTCTTCCAAAAAGCACTACAGTTAAACTTTGCCTATGTCGAATTATTTTTAAGTCAAATTTATTTTTGTCATGCTAGTCACTAAGTTGAATTTTTCTAATTATTTTTTTTTTCAATGCGACTTTGGATTTGACTAAGATCAGAGTAAATAATTGATATACAAATAATGAATGATTTGTATTCATTTAACTGTCCACTCATAAAATTATCATGAGTTGACATATCTAATGTCCTAAAGTAAATAGGTCACTGCTATTTAATTTGATATTTAAAGGAGAACTAATATTGTTTTAAAAATGTATATCAACAAGCGCATACAATTTCGGCCATCAACAAAAAACCTGTCACTTGGATTTTATTTCTTGAATTCTATGTCCAACGAAATGGCAGGACTTGCTTTCTATCTTTTATGATTGTGGAGCAGAGCATGGTGCATGTATTCATTTTTTACTAAGGCTACCGACAAACTAACTCAACATTTTAATCATGAGCAGGCCGTTGAATGGAACCATGGAATATTACTTTTATCGTTAAATGTAATGAAATTACCACTGCCATGCGAAAGGAAATCAACCAATCAAATTGCAAGGATATACTTAGATCTGTTATAATAATAGTTACTGTGTTTATGAACTGTACTGTACGTAGCTGACAAGAAATTGTGAGTAATCCTCCTAATTTCAAGGCATATCTTTAGTTGCCATCGCCTGCTCATTAGCTACCAATTTGTTCATCTCAACTCTACGATTGTAATGAGCTGTCTGGACACCATCCCCTCTGCAAAAGAAAAAAAAATTAAAAATTAATAACAATGACAACTAGTCCAGATCTTACTTAGATTACAGTATAATTCATCGCATATTATGAAATATTCATGCGAAAATTTAAATTTTGATGACTTTTCAAGACTAAAGCTTACTAGATTTCTTGTCATACTATAAAGCATGGTGTCCGCAAAATTCTCCTAACCTCCTGGAGGGTCTGCGATGAAATTTGGCACACCGAGGCCATTTCGGTCTGTGTTTTTCATATTTCATTAAACCAATTTCACATGCTTTTGCATGTTAAATGCAATATAAAAATCTGAAAATATCTAAAATGCAATGTGACAGGTCACATCTAACTCATTTCCTAGAAATTTGAAAGGTCCACTAATCAACTTCAAGTAAGAAATAATTCATACTCCAAGCAATGAGATACATGCCATCGTGACATGATGATGTTGAGGATGACATAATTTATGTCGAAATATTGAATCCTGTCACGATGGCATTTATCTCATTGCTTGGAGTATGCATTATACTTTCTTACATCATGGTAAACATCTAAGCCAATAATAATAGTAACAATAACAACAACAACAACAACAACAACAATAATAATAATAATAATAATAATATTAAAATTCTTATATAGCGCTAAACTGAGAGTAGGTTGCGGAATGACGGATAGAATAGGGTAATTCATTCCATAGAATTGGTGCCTGTGCAAAAAATCTTTTAGGAAAGGATTTCATATGTGTTTTAGGGGTCGTTAAAAAGCCAATCATGATTAGAATGATGCAGGATACTTTAAAAATTAGGAAGCATTTAGGGAGACTATTAACATTTTAAGTATCATGTCAGATGTCTCAAGCATCGTGACCAACTTTAAGACATCAAATGGGAAGTTCCAAGCATCCTGGAAGTTTTTCGAAGCATCATGGTCAAAGTCACGAGCATCATGGTCTTGAGAGGTCTGGGGAGAACACTGGAGTGCCATCAATCTTGGAAAACGTTCCCTCACAAGCATTACAAAGTGGGAAATCAGTCAACTTTTAAGTCAAACATATTTGGGGGTGACTCATGATAATTTAAACAATTGGGAGGCATTTAAATGTCCTAAATTCTGTAACATTCTGAGACTACAAATTCCAAGCATCATGGAAGATGTTCAAAGTATCATGACCAACTTTAAGGCGTCAAATGGAATGCATTAAATATTATGGTCAACTGTCAAGTGGTGAATGTCCCAAGCATCAAGGTATCATGATGACTGAATGGCCTGGGAGAACACTGGGAAATGCTGTTTTGTACCTGTCAATGGGTAATATACGGCTAGTCTCAACAATAGGCAATTGTGGAGTTTTCACTAAATATACAAATAAAATTCCTGTGATTCAAAAAGGTCTGTCAGAATAGTTTTGGAAGAGGCTTTCGAGACCCTTCAAATCCCAACAAGGTGCATAGAAACCATGTAAAAATTATAGGACATGCAAGTTTTCCTAATTAGATTATAGAAAGTTAAATAAATCAACCAGAAAACACAATAAAATCAATTTAATGAAAAAAAAAATTGTACATAGAAAACATAACAATTTGTTTTAAGGCTAATGAGATGTAATATGCAACTGTATTTCGTGAGCAGATGGATATGGTTACTTTGTTAATCATGTTTACTATTAAACGTTTTGTTAATTCAAAAATTTTGGTTCTATTGATAAAGATTTTAGTTTCCGTAATCAATTGTAGTGGTATATTTACTGCTAAATTTGAGAATTCTCTACATTTACTGAAAAGATGAATAGGATTTTAATGTGTTAAATATGAATACCATTCTTTCGATACTTACTTTTTACCAACAAATATTAATCCATACAGGACACCGGTAGAAAAAACTGGTAAAATTCCCAAGAAGACGGTAAGTGATTGGCAAAATATGATTGGAATTATTGCAAGTCTGAAATAAAAGAATGATCATAATCAGGGATGCACCTAGAATAATTTTAGGATGGGTTAAACAAAACAATGAAGGGTGGGTAGTAAGGTTATCTTATTTTATCTTAATCTTTTCCAGTCATAGGGCGTCCGTACGATGCCGTTTTGGCGTGGGGCGTCCCACAAAATAAGCATACTGTACCAGTCATCGATAATCACGTAACCTTGAATTTAGGTCAAAGGTCACCATTATTTTCATATGGTATAAAAGCCTACTATGTCTCTGCAAAGTTTGGTTAAAATACATTGAAAACTTTTTTGAGATATATTAGGTGACCCCCAGAAAAAAAACGTCACTAAATTGAAATCTCTCTTACTCCCATATACAATAAACTAGCGTCTTGAACATCTGCTCACATACACAGCTGTGTATTGCCTATAAATTGGCAAAGTTCTAAGGTCTTTTTTGGTCAACCCGTCTCGTCACAGTGAAAATTTTAAAAATTCATGTCGAAAATTGATGTACCGAAATGAAACCTAATATATTGCATGGCCCACAAAAATGTCACTTATTTCAAACTTCACTAGCTCTGGTGTTTCTAAAGGTACTGTATAAGGTTGAAAATTTCATCAGATCATTGTCTTTAGGTGCTGAAAAACGCATTTGGCACTTTTGTCACAGTGAAAACAATAACATGTTAAGTCAAAAAATGACACGACAGATGGCAGGTGTCACTTATGGCACAGTGCCAAAATGTCTCCCTGACTGCAGAGGTCTTTACCCAAGGCACAATTCTGTGTTTCAACGAAAAAAATTCTAGAAGAACTGAAGGAAAAAATAGCCAGGCATCGGAGAATCTCTGGAAAAGGTTAGGCACTGCAATTTCGTAATGGAAAAAAGTCTTTGCACAGTTTGTGACCGGATAGAGCACAAACCAAGCAATTTGTGTGATTAATAATGGAAGTTAAACCTTCTTTCATTTCGGTACATACATTTTCGACATGCGTTTTAAAAATTTTCACTGTGACGAGACGGTTTGACCAAAGACCTTTCAACTTTGCCAATTTATAGGCAATAACCAACTGTGTATGTGTGTAGATTTTCAAGAAGCTAGTTCATTGTATATGGGAGTAAGAGAGGTTTTAATTTAGTGACGTTTTTTGGGCCACCCAATATATCTCAAAATATATATATTTCTATATACAGTATATGACTAATATTTAGACTGGAAGGAGGGTTCTTTGTTCTTTGTTCTTTGTGTTCTTTATTTCCACTCTTTATAAGTAAAACAGTACAATTATAATAATGACTAATAC